>PVKY010006260.1:0-16252 GCA_004027775.1 Bradypus variegatus
TCTGTGAAAGGTCCGTGACCTGTTTAGAACCGCGGAGTGAAGTGTCATGTCGCCCCTCCCAAAGGGGATTATCTGCATTCATTTGATCAGTATAAAAAATGATTGGGGATGGCGAGATCAGTGCTTTTGAATTGCAATTTATAGCAGTTTACAAAAATGCACATTGTTGGAAAAGAAAACATGGAAGTGTTTCTTTCTAAATTGCATTACCTGTGAAATGTCATTAGTCTTTTAAGGATATTTACATCCCATTTTTTAAGTTATTTTTGAGACTTACTTCACCTAGAGAAAATCAAAATTCTGTTACATTATGGTTTTCTGGCTTGTATTTTAGTTTTAATAGCAAAATTTAAGGAAAACAATGCGTCTGAGTTCTCAGAATAAACATCATTTGTCACCACTTCCATTTATTGAATCTCTAAGATAATCTTTATTAATCAGCTGCGTTAGCAGAAGATTCCCCATTGTCTTTCTCCGCTTATAGAGAAGACTCACTTGGTGGTAAATGCCTCACCGGCTTCATTTCTGATAGTGCGTCTGAAATCATGTGGATACTCTACCAGGTTTCCATTTCTTCTTCAACATTTCACCACGGGGACTTCTTTTCATGAGGAGCATTTTCTCAGCTGTGATCCCTGCCGTTTCGTCTACATGTATGTGCGTGCGTCGTTACATAAAATAAATGTCACTCTTTGCATTAAATGTGTAAGCATAAACCTTATCCAAAACGTTGGGGTAGGCTGTTCAAGTTCGTAAAGGCTTCAGGCAGCCACCTCGGTCTCGGGGATGCGAAAAACAACACCATTCAGGGTCCTTCCAGAAATCTTGTAAACTGCCTCTTCTCGACTTCGGCAGTGCGGGTGGAAACCAATGTGATTTTGAAGAAACCTTTTAGTAAGAAAAGTTACTTTGGGAAAAGGTCCTCAGAGCGTCTCTGGTTGCTATCTGACCAGAAAAAGAAAAGACTTAACCGAGCAAGACTCGGCAGCAGGCCACTTTGAACCTCCCCAGCCATTGAAAGCGAAGTTGTCAAGTTTTTATCTTTGTTCATGTTAAGCCTCGGAGCGACAGCCCGGCCCTGCGCCCCCTCTTCCACTGCCCCGCTGGAAGCGTCCACATTGACATCTACCGGTGACCAAACGCTGCTATTCTTTGTTGCCTTCTCCACGCTCCTGGCTTTCACTGGGATTAGCTCAGGGTCTTTGTTCCCCTTCAAAGCTGGAACATCAGATCCCATGTTGTGACTTTCCTGCCTCAGACCCCCAACGCTTACCTCACAATTTACGCACCAGGTAAAGGCCTCTCCCTCCTCAACCTCGGAACCCTGTCCATTTGGTTTTTCTTTCCTTCCCATTCGTAATTTTCTGTTCAGGTGGTGGTGGGGGGGGGGGTGTTGAAGGCCCAAATGGGAATTTCGCTCTTAGGTAAACTTCAAAGTTAAACCCCTGGACCCAAACAGAAAACAACCCCCCATACTCCTTTTTTATTCTCAGCGGCTCTTCATTCCAGGGAGGGGCTCTCAGCTGAAGGTCATTTAGCAGATCGTGGCCCCTCGGGCACAGGCACCTAAGCCCACTTCCACCGTCGGGAGCGGCAGAAAAGCTGTCGAGGGGAAAGCGTGGCTCAGGCACGCGGATCCGAGGGCCAAGGAGGACCCCACGCCGGTCCAGCCTCTCCCCTCCGCTCTCCTCCGCGGGGCTGAAAGGCTGGGGGCCAGGCCTGGGCAGAGCCACAGAACAGTGAGGGGCAGGGAGTAGGGGAGCGGTTTATTTAGAGTAAGTACAACAAATTTCATGTCCGTTCATCTTTCCGCATTTCTAGAGAAGTGGTCAGGAACTACCGAAGACACGACGGAGAAGCCGCAGATCCCCCAGAACAGCCCAGTGAGCAACGCGGAGAACGCCTGAGCTGCGCGGCGGCCGTCTGGGTGCGCAGAGGGGCCCCGGAGAGGGGACCCGCCCTGCCCCGCCTCGGCGACGGGCCTCTGTGCCCCCAACGGACGCCATCCCTAAGGCGTTTCTAAAGCAACTGTTGACTCTCTCCGGAACACTCCGGGTGCACTAACTAGAACCACCGCGCTGGAAGAGCACGCCGTGCGCCCTCTACGCGCATCTTTCCAAAACCTTAAGGAAACGCTCGCCCATTAGGGGTGAGCTGGGGCCCTCGAATCGATTCCGGCGCTCCCTGCGTTGAGCCAGTGCGCCTTGGCGCTTAAGGGTGGGAAGGAACAAACCTGAATTTAAAAGTTTGAAGCACTAACCTTGTTTAACTCCCTCTCTGATCCACCCAGTTTATAACACGAACAAAGTCAAACCGATCTCCTGCCTCCTGACCCGCCAACTAATCCCCAAAAGGCGAACCGTAAAGACTCAAAGGGGATTTAAATTTTCGCCTAGGAATGTCCACTCTTATCATACGTCGGTGCAGGGCCCCTACCCTTATCTTCAAAGCCGTGAACAATTTTTTTAGTAAGTGGGGGAACTCTGGAATTTTGCTTCCCAGTAAGCATCAATTATTTCCTCTTTCAGGGACTTGTCCTCTTTCAGGCACTCCAGGTACAATTTACTGAAAGGTGGGTTCGCTTTCTTCAGTGCGCAATATCCGACTCTGTCCTTTCTGCTCCCCGAACTAAGCAGCAGCCCGTTTCGGAATGTTACACTAGGGATTATAAAATTCTACAGCTATTTATTAAGTCTCGAGAAATGTATTTGTGGTAGCTGTCACATAAAATGGATATACTCTGGTGAGAAAGAAAGCTAGAAAGGCGATCTGTTTGTGCGTAAAGAGAAAGAGATTTAACTGAAGGCAGACCGTGTTACAGCCAACCCAAGTGCACGGGGTGGCATGGCGCTGCGGGGCATTACTCGAGCTCCGTCTACTACGCGCTATATGCCACCGTCTCCAAACGAGTGTTGCCCTAGAAACTTGCTTTAAATCCGCTGCTATATATCAACACCTCGTTTTAGCAGTCTTGGGCTGAATTACAGTTACACAGTTTGGCGCTTCTTTCAAATTTCCTCCCATCAGTTTGGCTAAAGAAAGGAATTTTTCTCCTTTAGAAATGAATTGGCTTAATTAGTAAGTAGATTAATGGCAATTGCTGGTGAGTTGGTTTCCAGCAGAGTTTCACCAGAGAGGGTTAATCGGAGTCAGGTCTGGAATCTTTCCCAGAACTGGCTGCCAGCCATTTCCACCAACCAATCAGCCCTACAAGGAACGGAGGAAATGAAATAGGATGTATATTCTCTGTGCCATTATCCTGGCCTGAAATTCCCCAGAAGCAGCCTCGTGGTTGGATGCGGTACAGACTTTTCATTTCGAGATTTTAACGCAAGCCTTGAAAGTGTTCACCTTCGAGGTTGATGTGGATATCAAAGCAGAATTTCCAATGGCCCAATAAGTATCTCCAGAGAACCGTGAGGGCGCATTGGAAACGCTTGAGATTGTCGGTCAATTTCAGGTTTAGAGAAGTTGCAAAAACCTCCCAAGTCCCACCCTAACTCTGTTATCTACCAGATGAAGCCTTTCAAAAGTGTTGCTGTATATTCTGCAGGCTTTTCACAATTTTTTTCCATAGTGATAAAAATGCATTCATAGTTTAGCTCGCAGCTGCATTAGTCTTGCAAAAAAAAAAAAATCCCTGCTGAGAAATGCATATAATAGGAAAAGCAGGTCGGCTGGACAGCAGTGTAATTAATGCCAGAAAGGGCTGAGGCCGGTTTCATAGTTTGTCTTTTGAGGATATCAAGACGAGACCTGGTGAAAAATGACGCATGTTTTAGCATTTCAGAAAGCTGGCAACTGGCAGAGCTTTTCCTTTTTTCTTTGACTTTCTGCTGTGGAACAAAGAGGTCGGCAGAACTAGCTAGGTTGTAATGAGTTCTATGTCCCTAGCACATTAAGTGCATCATGGAAACATATTGTATCGAAATAGTTTGGAGGAGAATACCAGGGATGAAAGAGAATGGGTGCTTTGATCAGCTCCCTGGGGTCCTGAGCGCTCACAGACCGACTTGCAAGGGGTTATTCAGTCCAGCTAGCCACACTTACAACACCATTCAAAGAAATTTGCATATCTGTAATTTATCACATTGGTCCAGAACATTTTTGCAAGGTAAACAAAAGTTGGCTGAATAAAAAAATATCAATCATCGCAGATACAGAGGAAACTGTGAAGCCAGTCTTGACATGAAAAACTTAAATAAATATGTCCATAAAACACGATGATTTAGAGGCTTTTATTTTAAAGTGTGATCAGAGCAACAGGTCATGCACCAGCACAAACAAGAGTGGCTGCGATTTCTTTGCAGCACCGCTGCAGGGGAATGTGCATGTGTGCAACTTCCTTCTGAAATCAAGGCACAGGGTTGAATGACATGCAAGTGGCTACAACTAGTCTGCAACATGCAGAGAAAAATTAGTACACACTTTGAGGAGATGTGAAAGATGGCTTAATCTCCTTGGCATCTGCAAGTGCTGAGGTTAAATCCAGTCTCTCCTCCTGCTGATTTCACCAAGCCCTGTTTTGCTGAACTTAGAAGCTCAAGAGGATCAAATGTCCAGAGACAGGGTCAATAGGCAAACTAGCTTTCGAATGCTCCAGGAGAACAAGTGGAAATGTAACAGGCGGCATTGTTCTGAGTTTTTAAACAACTCAGTTAAAAAGCAAACAAGAATCTTCAATTTGACCTTGGAAAAGGCTGTGTGCTTGCAGATAATCTATCCAACAACTCCAGATGACAATGATATATTTCCAAGTATTGTCAGATGAAAAGATTGATAAATTTGCTACTGCAAAGAGAGAACTTTGGAAACAGGCAAGCAGCAGTTTACGCTCTGCCTCCACCGCCTTCTCGGGGCTCTCTGCCCCATTATTTCCCCTCCACCCCCAGCCCTGGGGCCAGCTCAGTAGAAGAGGGTGAGTAAATCAGCACTGTAATATTTCTTAAGGGGCACGGAAAAGCTGTGAACAGTACTTCTCATATTAAACGCAATATTTCTTTGCTTTCGTGGGGAACAAAAGTCATAGCAAGACGTCTTTATGGCTAATTCAGTCAAAGGCACATCTCTGGTTCCCCCTGCAGAAAGGTCAGTGTCGTTCTGTTTGCCCACCGAGGGGGTGTTTTCACACTGAAAACTGAGCCAGCTGCCCCTGTCATACCCTCGCCTTGGGGAGCGCACACTAGCCATGCTTATTAGGCACATTCTACACCTGCAAAATATACCGATTTCCAAGACTTTTCAAGGACCCCCCCCCTCTGTTCTCATGCCCCCCTCCCCTTTCGCCGACTAAACTTTGACAACACAATTCAAGTCTGGATGAAAGCGCGGCGGCAAGGGGAGAGCTGGGAGGGGGCGGCCTGCTCGCGTCTCATGGGTGTCTATTGAGCAGCCATCAAAGAAGCGAGGCGTCAAGTATGTTTTCAAAAGTGTGAAAAACTTCCAAATAATTGCATCGAGGCGTCGCATTCATTATTGCCACAAGTGCTAACTGTTGAACCCTAATATTTAATTATATGCACGGGTGCTGGGTGTCTGGCAGCAGCCAGGCGTCCTTCCTTTCAAGAGGCTCATTTTGAATTTTATTTGTATTTAACATGTCACTGACCAAGGCCACGAGATGAATTTCTTCTGAGTCGCCCCAATGTGATTTCACATCTTTTTTTTTTTTTTTTTTTGAAATTCAAATGCCAGTGCCCTGTTTCTATCCATTTCACAACGTTCTCCCGACTAGGGTCCATAATAAACCTCCTTCTAGACATCCCCTAGCTTCCTCATCCCCAGGATCCGATCCAAAGGTTTGCCCTCCAGAGATGAGCGACTAACCAGCGGTTTGGAGGACTCTCGGTGACCCAAACAAGAACGGAGCTAAAAGGCAATCCTGTGCTATGGCTGAAGAGAAACTGTAAAACTAGAACTAACTCAGAAAAAGTCGCTTTAAGAGCGAGAATGCCCAGTGTACCAGTTCCCCTGAGTCAGAAGAACGACTGTGACGAGCATTCTCAGGGAGCACTAATGTAGGGTCTGGGGGCGGTTGGGTACCAAAGATTTCTATCTGGCTGCTGGGTATGGGGTAGTGGTAGGGGCGAGGAAGAGACTGTGGTGTGTTTCTATTCCTGATCGCCTTCTAATCCTTGCACCCAAACGGCAAACAGGTACATGAGAAATCCTCGGAGTGGGCGAGGCGCAAGGGGTACCTAGGACGCCTTGAGTTCCCGGCACACAGGCAGGGGTGAGGCTCTTTGCGTGCCACGGGAGGCGGGAGGGGGTGCTTCTCATTATCCAAGAGCCCTAAACTCTCTCCTGGAGGCTGGGGGCCTCCATACAGCCCGCCTCCAGCAAGCAAAGCGCCCGCGCCTCTCCAAAGCGTCGTTAGCGCAACAGGTTAATTGGAACAGGTGCCGACGCGCCGTGGAAGGGGTTGGCGCCACGCTGCGGGGGTCAGCCAAGGGCCAAGACACCCCCTTCCCCCGTTGAGAAGCAAGGATAGGTCCCTAGGGACCGGAAGGTGGGGGAGCCGGCTAGAAATCTGCGCCGGCGGCACCACCGCTCCTAGCGTCAGCGCCTCAGCCGGCAGGCAAAGCCTGTTCGCCACGGCTGCGCCCTGGGCCACGGGGCCCTCTGCAGGCGGTCGCCTGAGGGCTTCTTACTCGGTCAGGGTGCTTATTTGTCCCGGGTCTTCCCAAAAAAAAGCCTTGGGTCCAATCTCCTGGCCTCCTGCAAGCCTTTCGCCCCCCTCCCTGCTCGCCGCTTCCTGGAGCCCCTCTTGGATACTTCCATGCGCAAAGATAGCAGGGCTGCGGAGAGCCCGGCGCCGGGGAGCCCCTTTCAGCCTCGAGAGGAGCCAGGCAGCGCCCGAGTCCCGACTGCCCTGGGAGCAGGAGCCAGGCCGGCCTCCCGGGATACTCTTCCGACTCCACCCGGGCTCTCGGGAACCCTGGGGCGCATGCGCGCCTCGGGCCAGGTTCCCTTCCCAGACTGTGGAGTTTGGGGAAAGTTTGGCGAAGTTTGCCATGGCCGCGGCGACCGTCCCAGAGGCTGGGCTGGGCTGGGGATGCAGCCAGGAGCCCCCCGGAGTCCCGAGAGCCGGCTCGGCGGGGGCTCGAGGGCTGAAAGGCGGCAGAAGGTGGGGAGAGGGAGGCCTTTTGTGTGTGGCACAGGACAGTCACTTGCGCACAAACGCAGCAGTGCGCTCCGCCGCCGCCGCAGCCTCCTGGGCTGCCACCTCCGCCTCTGAGGCGCTTCATTACAGCCAAGCCCTTCCCCCGCCTCCCCCCGGCCCCGGCCTTTGTTCGGCTTGAAAGTAATGCTGTGAACTAAAAGAAATGACAATATTTTCTATCTGCTTGAAAGTCCAAGAGAAGAGCCCTTGAGCTTGGCAAAAATCAGGCAAATCATTCATCATGCCACCCCGCACCTGTGGTCTTGGCATTGAAAGCCCTCCAGACCTATTCCTATTAAACTTAATTATTCCCCCAAAGCGCACAATGGTTGAAATGGAGCAGGTTGGAGTCTGTTTATTGGTGGTAAATGTTTTTCTGAAGATCTTCTGAATCTCATTGTTAGCTCGTTGTTTGAGGCTGCCCTCTTTCTTTCAGACTAGAGTAGCCTTGGACTTTTCAATTTTCAATCGTAACATCTGCTTAATCGTACGGATCAAAATATGGAGACACAAAACATATGTAATGGTTGATTTGTTAAATCCTGGTAATGAGTTATTAACAAGGGAACACAATAGCCCAGGGTGGCGGGAGCCTTATGGTAGCAGAGTCACTGTGTGTAACGCCTGACGGTCCCCTTCTTGATAAATGAAGCCAAGGTCTGAACGCCAGGTGATAGCAAGAAAATCAATGTCTTTGGGGGCCAGCATGGAGACTTTTTTCTATGTGAAAAATTAGGAGACATAAAATTTAATTGGCTGATCAGAAGGGGGGGAAGCAGTGGTCTTACATTTAATTGCCAGTAGGCTTAGCAAAGGAGACAAAACAAGATTTGGGCCTGTTTGTTTGCTGCACCCAGCCTCAAGCCCAAGTGTATCATTGAAAATGTGTTTTATTATAACACATGTCATGCTTTACAGTTCCCATATTGTGTAAAAACAATGGTTAATGGTACATTAAAGACAGGCAAACCATGCCAACACGTCTTGGAGACATTGTAAGGGCCTCTCTCTTTGCTTGTTCCAGGCAGCTGCAGCCCAGGACCCAGAAGCACAAAAAGAACAAGTTTGAAATACCAGGTGCATCCTAGAGAACCACGACAGGGATTGATATGTTATAGCCCAGGACATGAACCTAGCAATAAAGATATCATTTCGATTGTCTGCGGCTTCCACGGCCTGTAAAGCTGGGGGGTGACGCAGCAGCCTGCTCGCTGGCGGCCTGTCGCCCTGCCCGGGCTTCCCCGTCTCCCTGGGCCAAATCCGAACACCTGTTGACCAGACCTCACATCCATCGTGGGAATCGTTTCCTACCAGTGATTCCAGATCGCAAACACGCAATTGGTTGTGGAATTATTTAGGACCATTCCCACAGTCTGCAGCAGGCTTTGGAAAGGCTGTGGGAGGGGAGGGCGAGGCCTGGCCCCGGAGAGCCTGGCCAGGGAGCACTCGACTGGTGTTTGTTCAACCTCGCAGCTGGTACTCAGTGCCCCCACGAAGGTCCATTAATGGAAACGTGATGAGTTTATGGATTTAGGAGGTTTCACACCCTCTCCACGTCCAGGCGCTAATCCTGGCTCCAGCAGAGGAGCCATTTCACAGTGGTTCCAAGGAGGCTGTCTATGCGTCCTGCTCCCAGCCTGGGGTGGGAGACTCCCCCTCTTTCCCACCTACTTTGTCTGCCTTGCAGAACCCAGGGGCTCCAGAATTCAGCTTTTTATGGGGCTTTTTACTGAACACCCAGTGTCTCCTCTCTGGGAAGGAGGAGACCCCACAAGGTGGATCCGTCCCAGAGTCTAAGGGCTCAGGGTACCCAAGTGGCTCCCCACTCCTCCTTTGGCCTCCCCACCCACCCCCGCATAAGCCCCCCACCCCCACCCCACCTCATGACTGAAAATGCCCTGATGTAAAACAGAGAGTCGAGGCCAGGTGCTTCAAGTTTCCAATCTCCAAAAGCAGAAAGCCAACTTTTTGTGTACATGTGATACCTTTTAAGGCGACGAAGAGGGGCCACTGACTGATGTCCACTGGGAACTGCAGGAGGAAGAGGGGGATGGGGGGCTTTGCTGAAGACGTGTTGGCACTCTGACCCCAGCCTGGGCAGAGTGACCTGGGGTGCAGACCAGAGAGTGGGCTGGATTTGAGGGTACGTGTTTGAGCAGCGGGGTAAGGTGTGGGTGGGGGGGGATGAGAGCACCCCACCTAACCTCTGTTTGCAGAAGACTTTATCCAACCTGCCCCCCAGTACTCAGTTCCCCCACCACTGCTAGCAGAGGAGTCTATACCTCTGGGGATGATTTAGCCTGCTTCCCAGTAGAGATCCTAAAATGCTCCCCGTACTGAATCCAGGGCTTCTTTATTATGCTAAATGGACAAGGGTAGCCAGGGGGAACTTTATAGTCTCCTGTCCCCAGTGGTCCCAGGCTGGGCTTGAGCGCAGGGGCTGCTGGGTGTTCAGAAGAGCAGGGCTGCCCAAAGGCTTTCCAGAGCTGTCCAGAAGTTTGGCATTCTCAACTATTTTCATACATATTGTCTTTTTTTTTTTTTTAATTTGGGAAGAATAGTGTGGCCCTGGAAGCACTGCTGAATACCTGTCACTCAAACTATCCCCACAGTGATCCTTCCAGTGCCAACCTGCAGTTGTTGGCCAGGGATGCCCCAGGCCAGAGGCTCTCCAGCCTGGCGCAGCCCCGAGGACAGCCTCGCCGGCACCCAGCACAGCTCGGCCATCCCGTCGCCAAAGGACATTCTGAAATGATACGTTTGTTCTGCTTTTACTGCCCCATTTTTTTTAAAGAATTGATACACTAGAATGAATGGATTATGAGTAAATAAAAAGAAGCTGTCAGTCTCTTTGAAGGCTGTGTTTAAAGGGACTTGCCAAGACAGGAGACAAGAGTGACAAGATAGAGACCCTGGCGTTTTGCATGCTCAGCCTGGCTCTTCCGCTTCATCTGCACCGCACTAAAGGATGTGTGGAAGCATTGAATCACAAAAATAGTGGCACGCAAAATCAAAGGTGCCACATCACAATGATTGTAGTGTTGTAACTGCGGAGTGCCACATTGCCAAATGCAATTGAGAAGCAGGTCTACATCGCCGGAGAAAACGGCACAATGCTTCCAGAACTTAGAGTTAAGTTGCAGTCTGACTCACATTTGACTTTCTAATGAGTGTGATGAAATTACATGCCTGATAGAAGCATTTGTGCAAAAGCAACTTTCGTGTTTAATGAGGCTCTAATACAGGGCAAAATCGAATTATTTTCTCTCCTCCAATTCGGTCTCCAGTGTAAAATCTCCATCTTTGGGGGAATGGGCGGGGAGAGGCCGTGAGGGCCAAAAGGGACGGGAGGGTCCCCGGCCAGGGGACTCCTGGGAGCTCCGCGACCCGGAACCTCCGCGCGCCCGGCCTCGCTTTAATTGCTCTTGGATGACGTCCATGGCGCCCGCGGCGCGCGGGGAACCCCTCGGTTAGCCTGAAACTAGGTTAAAGCAAATGCCCTGCAGCAGGGTCCTGAATATTGGGGCCGCCTCGGGATCGTACCCTGGAGAACCAGGGGTCTCCCGGCCGCGACAGCACCTCGCTTTGGCCAGGCTCACGGGTCAGGGGCGCACATGCCGCGCGGCGTCCGAGCGCGCGCCCCGGCACTGGCAGGCAGTTGAAGGCGCCCCAGGGGCCGGAGAGCCGCGCCCGTCCGGGCGGAGGGCCCAAGCAGTGGCCGGGACTTTCGGGACCTTGTGGCTGAGCCGTCGCGGCCGCGCCCTTGCCCCTCTCCCCCTCGCTAGGGGGCGGCCCTGCGCCCTCCGCCCGAGGGTCGCCTTCTCCAAGGCTGCTTGCCAAGAAGAACGAGATTCTGTTGGATGCAAAAGGAAGTCAGATTTAGAAACAATTCAATCGCAGACGCGGCAAGGGGAGCGGGCAGACCCCGGATTTTGCTGAGAGGCATCGGAGTGGTCTCGGGGCCTCGGCTTCCCCATCTCCTCTGAGAGGGCTACGGTTGAGATCCAGGTACCTGATGCTCTAACTGCAGACGGGTTGGGTCACAGGGAAGCTCAGGAGCAGCTCTCCCTCCCAGCCGGTGGGAGCAGAAAGGCCCTTCCCCTTGGCTAGCCCGGAAGCCAGCTCCCTGCTCCCACGCGTCAGAGCGCGCTTACTTTGCACACAGATGAGGAGGGTGAGCGTGCCCTAGCCTTAGCTTTCTCTTCTGGAAAATGGGAATAGTAAATACCATGTGACCCATGTGCCTCCTCGGGAGCAGGTGATGCAAATGAAGGGCAACTTCTAGAGAGCGGAGGCCTGATTGCCCCGTCCCCCGCCCGTCCCCTTTCAGGCTAAAATGAGCTAAAGTGTGTGTTCTTACTGGATAGCTACGGTGGGAGTCTCTGATTCAGTTACTTTTATTAAAGTAAGTTAGTTCTTTTTAAAGGTATAGCTACCTCCCATCATGTACTGAACAAATAACTTTTAGAAAAATATGTAAAATAGCATTTATTAACAACGTTTAGAAATAAACCATGTCTGGTAATAAATTATCATGGAGTTTCCTGGCCAGAGTCCTTCCAACAAAGGTGCTGTGGGAATTATAGGCGATTGCATATTTTCAGAAAATCAGGATAAATTATATAAATTATATATTTAAAAACGGATAATCATTTCATTAGCTCAGCAGGATAATAAATAGATAAATAACAAACAGTTGATTGCCATTAGAAAACTTTGATCTTAAATTACATTTCCACTGTAGATATTTACACGGACAATATGCACAGGGACACACTAAGTCCCTCGACAGAGTCTGGGAACTTCTCAGGACACAAACTCGAAGGGCGCTTCGTTCTCTCTGTTGTTGAAGGAAGATTTGCTGTTGAGTTTTCTGGGGTCCTCTGGGGTCCACACTTTGGCTGTTCGGATGATATTTTGTTCTTTGAGTTGTTTTTCATCAGTCCATGAGAGCGAGTGTCCCGCCAGGGGAGGGAGGCCATAATCCGGGTCGCTCGGAGACGGAGACCCTGGGCAGGAGGGGAGAAGAGAGCGCTCAGACACACCTTGGGCGGACCTTCGGGTACTCTCGGATCCCGACCTGGGCACCTCAACTGAACAGGCTTCTTAGGATTGTGTTGGAACGACCCTCTTTCCCCACCCCTCTACCCCCCAGCTCCCCCTGCCCGGGGTCTCAGGAGCCGCAGCAGGGCCGCGCGCTGCGCGCGGGAGTCCAAATGGCGGGGAAATCGGAGAAATGCGAGCTGGTGCCTAAGGGCGCCCTAGTCCACCCACCATCTAGTCTGTCCGTCCGTCGTTCTGCTCGCCGGTCTGCTCCCCCAGCCCTCCCGGGCCATCCCGCACCCGCCCCGTTCTCCCCGGGCTGCACTTACGCGTGGCGCGGTGGCAGATGATGACCTTGCGGGCCTGGCTACCCGGGCTGTCCCCGCTTCGGCGCCCGCCACCGCCCGGCCCCCCGCCGCCGCCCGCGCCACCGCCGCTGCGCAGGGGCAGGTCGGCCTGCACCAGCTCGCTGAGGAAGTTGATGTAGCCTATGGCCAGGCGCAGCGTGTCCACCTTGGAGAGGCGCTTCTCGTAGGGCAGCGTGGGAATGTGCGAGCGCAGCCCCTCGAAGGCGTCGTTGATGGACTGCATGCGCCGTCGCTCGCGCACGTTGGCCGCCTGCCGCAGCTGCTGCAGCTCCACCTCGGAGCGCACCCGGCGCCGCCGCCGCGCCACCGCGCCCAGACCCCGCAGGCGCTCCCCGGGGGACAGCGCGGCGGCCGCGGCGCACGGCCAGGCCAGGCCGGAGGGCGAGCCGGGCGAAGCAGGGAGGCCGCCGGGAGCCGCGGCCGCCCCGTAGCAAGGACCGGCGCCACGCGGGTCTCCAAGGTCCCCGGACGGTGGCGCGCCGGGCGCGGGAGGCAGCAGCATGCACGTCCCGTCGCGGGCGCAGTATTCGTGAAGCTGGCGGCTGAGTAAGTCCACCTCTGCCTGCTCGGCGGCCAGCAGCTCGTCGCCGTCCTCCAGGGGATCCCGGGAGGACTGATCGGTGAAGAAGTCCTCGTCGTCGAAGTAGGGCGACGGGAAGGCATCCAGCCCCCCGGGGAAATGCTCGAGCAGGACCCCGTCCATGCTCGCGGCAGTCGCAGGCCCGAAGGGTGGCCCCGACTGTGGGTTTTGGCACCCCTGGCCCACCAGGCCTCCACCTGCGGCTCCCGTGCTGGAGAAGCGGGGACGACTGGGTCCCGCCCTCCCTCCCTGGGGTGCGGCGGCCGCTGCGCTCCTGCCGCCCCGCGCTGCGCCGGGAGGGCTGTGGCGACTTGCTGGAGTTGAGGGCCGGCACGCGAGGACTCTTATAACGACATCCACAGGCGCGTGCCAGGGGCCCGCCGCGCCAGCCAATCGCTGGCGGGTGCCGCGGGCTGGAAGGGGGGGAAATCCTCAGCTTGGCGAGCGGTGTGGCGGGGGGGTTGGTGGAGGGGGTTGGGGGTTGTGTGCGTGTGCGCTGTCCTCCCTTTGGGAACGCCTAGGGTGCGGAGGAGGCGGGGCCGTGCGGCCCGGGGGCTCCTCCTTCCCCCTCTCTCTTGCCCCGCCGGCGCCTATTCTGTACCTGCCTGCGCCCCTCCAGGGCCACCTGCGCCCGCCCTGGGGCTGGAACGCAGACGCCCGGGCGATCCCGGGCCGGCGGCAGGTCAGCGCTCGTTGGGGATATCGTGCCGCCCCTTCTCCAGCGCGCACGGGGCTCCGGCTTGGGTTCCACACTGGCCAAGGGCGGCCCTTTCAAGGACTCTGGCTAAGGCGGCCGAGTACGTGCGGCGGGGGTTGGAAGGCGACCGGCCAGGCCTGCCCTGCGCCACCCGCCCCAGGACGATGGGGAAAGGCGAGCAGCCGCCTCGGCGAGCAGCTCAGCCGGGCACGTTTCTTCTGGGAATCAGTGGAGACCCTCGGGGTGCCGAGCAGTAAAACCCAACACAAAAGGAGGCGATTGAGCAGTCTGCTCCGGAGCAGGCCGGAGGGAGGGCACTGAAGTTAGAGGGCAGAGCGAGAGCCCGTTTCCAAAGCTGCGCCCCTCACCTTTCTGGCCAACGGCTGGGGCCATCCCGGAATGATTTTCCCGTCTTCGATCTTTTAAAGAAAACGAAGCACAAAAATGTATCCGCTTTGCCTCAGGACACTGTTTATCAGGGACTGCGACGCAACAGGGATTCCTCAGTTTAAGGGCAACAAAAGAACACTTCCAAGGTCGGGGCAAGCAGGGTTAGAAGCAAAGAGCCAGCTCTCGCCGCCCGGCAGTCACCAAGCGCCGCAAAGGGCGCGCGTCGCCAAGCAGTGGCCTCTCCGCCTGCTCCTTTTTCAGACTCTTGTCCCACCCGACTTCCCTCCGAATACAAATCTCTGCCTCTTAAGAACAGCGATTAAAACACCTTTCTTGGTTTTAAAGATCACACTCTCTTTAATGAAATTTGAGACCAGAAAGCTGATGCCTGACGGTAGAGCCCAGAGACTGCCTTGCCTTGAACTGTCCAAGAGGCCAGACTATTTTAACCCAAGACTTACTGTTTTCCCAGCAGGTTCTTTATGTGTTAGTTTCTCAGCCCTTGCCTTCTTCTCGCTGAGATGATCATCCTTAAATAGAGGCAAACGTGGGCAAGTTGGGGTGACAGAGCCTGGGTTGCATTTTCCTGCAGGTGGGATCTAGTCACCTGGTGGTACGCACCCAACTTTCCTGGCTTTTTAAAGGTCCCTCCCCTTCACTGGCCTGGTGAGACCCAAACCCAGTGGAAACAGGCTTTTGGATCAAATAGTGGACTTCCAAGAGCAACCAATGACCAGACTTCAGAGCCTGATCCAAAATATTGATAATCGTTCAGGACAGAGAAGGCGGGAGTGGAGCCTGCAAAGGCTTTTGGCAGGAAGCTCTGGGGCCCTGTCTGATGGCTTCAGGCGGCTCTGCAGAAAGTAGATTCATGTCATGGGATTGTTGCAGGGACCAGGGGCGTGGGAGTGGATGGATGAACTATAGCTATCTTTTAAAATTAGTATGATTTTAACAATCAGTTTCAATGGGAAATCATCTTAGGTATTCTCTATCCATTTGTGGAAGCACTCCAGAAATTCACCTGGAGTCCCGGGGAAGCTAGTGGCAAGGCCCGCTGGAGGGACTCGCTGGGCATGGGCAGTTCTGGGAAGGGAGAGGGAGGGTGTGTGCTCTTTCCACCCTCGAGGTCCTGTCTTCCCTGTGTCCCCTCTCCGAGAATTCCAGGCCCCTGGAGGCCTGCAGACTGGCCCTGGTGGGAAGGCAGGGCCAGGCCTGCAGGCGCTGGGGAAGTGCATACACACGCTCTGTTCTTAAGTAAGACATGATCGTTCTTTTCTCTAATAAAAGAAGAAAGAATTCTCCACTAATAAAGGGGGATTTTCTCCGGGTCACTGGAAGTCACAGCAGTGTGGACGGTTGCCCTCTGCCACTCAAGCAGCAGCGACAGGTTGAGTGTGGAAATGGAGGCTCATCCCAGCCCTTCCCTCTGCCCTCTGCGGACCCCTTGGCCAGTGATGGTCCTTGAAAAGGGTCTAGACAGGGGTTCCAGGGAGAGAGAGGCTCAGCAGGTCCCAGAGGGGCAAACCACTGCCCCCGCTGCTAAACTCTGGTCTCTTCCTCTCCCCCCACCCCATCCTCAGAATAGATGGCTGCTGGCCTTATTAGAAAAGCTGGCCATGGAGAGGGCATTTGGTTATTTCCAGTGCCCAAATTTGACAATCCTCAAGCATTTTTTTCAACTCTTTTGAACAGAGACTTAGAACCACCAGCTGTCCTGGGCCTGGGGGCTCCCACACCTTCCGGGCCACTCCTAGGCCTGGTCTCACCTCCTGGGTTCTTAGTTCCAGAACTCCAGGCAGGAGCCATTGCTCCATTTCTTTTATTCTCTCTTTCCCCTCCTCCCTCTTCTCTTCTCTTCTCTTCTCTTTTCTTCTCTTCTCCTCTTCTCTTTCCTTCTCTTCTCTTCTCTTTCTCTTCTCTTCCCTTCCCTTCTCTCTCTTTCCCTCCTTCCTTCTCCCCTCCCTCCCTCCATCCATCCTCCTCTCTGTCCCTCTCTCTCTCCTTCCTCC
>PVKY010006261.1:0-16227 GCA_004027775.1 Bradypus variegatus
GGGGCTTGGAAATCTACCCACCCCCCAACTCACCCCAGCTGGGCTGAGGTGCTAAGGGTCTAGATGTCCATTCTGCTCCCTTCATTTGGAGCCTCAGGCAGTTGCTCCCTTCACCCTGTGGTGACATATGGAGAGACACAACCACAGTCATACTTTCATATAAAAGCACATGGGCATTTGCACACACTCACACACAAGCACTCACATTTGTTGGTCTGGAGATGGGTTTCAAAGTAATGAGTTTCAAGTTAACATGACTGAGGAAGTCAGCATCCCTTTCCCCTCCCACTCCCAGTACTGACTATGGTGCAACTATCCATAAAATGGAACCATTAAGGAGATAGAAACAAAAGGATAGATATTTAAAAGAGAAGTTAAATGACTCAGGTTGAAGGAAAAAAGAAGGTGAAAAGTCAGCATCACAGTCACAAAGGACCACCACATCCCTTTTTCTCCTTCACCTCAGTCTTCAGTTTCTCCCTGTCCTCCCTCACTCTGGCTTCCACCCCAGGCCATATGAAAGATGAATCCTGGGTTAATTCTTGGTGAAGTCTTTCTCCTTGTTCTTTAGAACCTAGTTTCTTTCCAGTTCACAGACTCATTCCCGTCCGTTGTCATTGACCCTGGGGTAAGGCAGGATAGAAGGCAGCAGAAGCTTCTCTGGTGTCTGAGCTCCTGGGATGTGATCTCCATCTGGTCAGAAGCTGCCCAGTATTCAAAATCTCTCTTTCCTGAACTTCACCTTCTGCCCTGGGCTTCCAACAAGCAGACGTCACCCCCTCCCATGGCTTCTCACTGCCCACCTCTTCTAAGAAAAGACAGAGGCATTGACAGAGATTTAACATTTTTCTCAGAAAGATGCAAGCAAGAGAAGGTAAGAGTTGCTAGAGGCCACATCTGCCTCTCTGCCTCTCAAAAACTTGAGAAAATTTAGTCCTGAGTCCATCTCTTAACTCACCTTAGCCTCTCCTACCCCACCCCACCCATTCCTTAAAAAAAAAGGTCAGGACAGGTTTGGGTCCATTTATTATTTATTTGGAACGGTAATACGGCCACATGGTTCAAATTTCAAAATGTATAAAAGGGTATATAGTGCTAAGTCCCCTCCCTTGCTGTCCCCAACCTCCCAGTTCTCCCCAGGGGCAATTATAGGCACCAAGGCTACCATCCACATTGCCAGTGTTACCAGCGTTTCTTCTGAATATGCATGTGCAAGCAAATATACATTTATATTATCTCCCTTACTAAAGCACACATGGGCAGTGCACCGCACACACATCAACATCTGGCCTTTTTCAACGGAAGATTATTCCCTATTAGTATGTAAAGAGAATCATTTTTATAGCTGCATGGCATTGCATTGTAAGGCTGTATTCGAATTTTGTTAATCAGTCCTCCACGGAAGGACGTTTCTGTTGTTTCCAATCTCTTGCTAATTGTTTGGACCCACCCATAACGCAGACCAGAAAAGACAGCGGTGGTGCGGGACCCTGGAGGCAGCCGTCGAGCTCCTCCCCAGCCCAGGCCCCGCCCCACCAGGGGCCCCGCTTATTTGCATGCCAGCATTTGATTGGACGTTCCTGGGGCTTTCTGCTTCCCACCCTTGGCGTCACCCCAGCCTCCCAAACGGCTGCTGCTGAGTCACACAAACGCCAGGCACAAAATGACCCAGGCTCATTGCCACTGCCCCCACGAAATTACCTAAATAAAATGCTAACTTGAAGTCCTGCTATCTATGAACATCCTTCCGCTGAGAGTGCAAGGCAGGCAGATTCATATGGGAAGAGGGAACTGTCTGGAAACAAGCCTGGCCCAGGTGAGGGCGGGGGTACATCCAATCCCGGGTAGGTGACAGGCACAGGGGGACAGACAGGGGTTGTCCTCCCAAACTAGATGTCCCCTCATTTTTTGAGACTTCTGCAGGCCGAGGAGCAGGAGAAGAGACTGAAGACGAGAAGTGGGGCCGGAGCAGCACCAGGAGCCAGGGCAGAGGGAAGTCCCCTGACAAGCTGTGGTGACAACCCAGGATGCAAGAGTGGGAAGGCCCAGGAAGGTGAGGAAGGAGAGAAAGAAGAGGACTTGGATGAGAAGGGACGCAGGCAAAGGAGTTGCTTCCAGCACCGTCTGTGGACTTCTGCAGGAACCCTGCCTTGGGGTCTCCAGGAGACAATTTCCATTGCAGAGCCCCTCATCCTCACCTCCCAAGACAGGGACTCAAGAGGTCCATGAGAGACCTGGAAACGGCCTAAAAAGATTTGGGAAAGCCCTAAAGCAAAACAGGGAGTCTTTAGGGAAAAGATTGGTCATCACTACAGGCTCCCAGCTGAGCTGTTCCTCTCCTTTCTGGGGTGGGAGCCCAGCACCTCTGGGATCAACAAAAACAGAGTTGTAGTGTTCCCCATTTCGCCACCCCTTCCTACTCCATCCCCCTACCCCCATGTCAGTGGCATCACAGACTCAGGATGCCTTGGCAGGGAGGGAGAGCAGGGAGGGCAATGGAAGACAAAGACCTTGGAGGAGAGGAAGAAGGGACATCAAGGGAGAAGGAGAAAAGGAGAGGAGGGAAGCTGGCAAGAAAGGGGAAGCTGCCCCCCCCACCCAATACACCCGGGCCCTGGGGCCCCTGGCCATACTCCCTACCCCAAGGAACAACTAGTGGTGAGAGAAGCCTCCATGGGAGAAGGCAGAGAGGTCAGGGACACAGGCAGCAGTCTTGGGGAGGCAAGCCAGGGGGTTGACCTCACAGGCCCCCACGTCCTGGTCCCCCTGGAAGTAGATGGAGTCAGCAGAGTAGAAGGAGGGGTCCTCATCAAAGAAGTTGTAAGGTTGGAGGAAGAAGCCCACACCATTCCCCACAGTCACTGTGTTGGGAATGTCCTCTGCATGTGGGATGTGCAGGAAACCAGCTGTCACCCAGGCCACCAGGTCCTAGTAGGGAAAAAGCAAGAGGGTCACGAGGTCTGGCTTTGCTAAGGATGTGCCTGCCTTCCACAGGAGCCTTGCTTACCTATCCACCCTCCCTCAAAAGAATCTTGAGTCTTGACACAATTTTTACCACTGACCCAAAAGTCAAAGCATAACTAATCAATTTTATATTGGAAGTAACACCTGCTTCTCTGTCCCTGGCCTGTGCCTTCCATAAATGACATGAAAGAAAAAATAAAATAAATGACATGGAAGGATGACACATGCAGGATACCTCAGCTTCTCTCCCCCCAACCCTCCTTGAGTTCTCAGACTGTAACTGAGGGAAGGAGGATGGAGGAGGGTAGATCAGGGGTTGGGAGGAATTAAGGAGTAGGACCAGAAAGGTGAGGAGGGAGAGAAGGAAGAAGACTTGGATGAGAAGGAAGGTGGGCAAAGGAGCCGTTTCCAGCACCATCTGTGGACTTGAGCTCCTCAAAGCATGAGCCAGGACGGGGAGAAGCTTCAGATGTGGAGATGTGATCTTCCCTGCTGATTTCCAACCCTCCTTGGGTCTTCGGACAGGGATATATTGTCACCCTCAGGACAGTCCCCTTCCATGCAGCTGGGATTTACAGGGCTCCAAGGTCTCAAGAAGAGGCCTAGGCCCTCACCCAGAGCCACACATCAACTCCCAGCTTGGGAAGATGCCCTCAGGAGGTAACGACTAGATCCACTAGATTGCAGAAGGCAGGGGTCAGCTCCACCCCTGGGCAGGTGGGACAGTTTACAGGGACCCCCAAGAGACAGTGGGTTCATCCTTGTGCCTCCGCCTTCCTCCCTTGGCTCTCTCAGCCAACTGACCTCTCCAGCAATGGTCTCATTGTTGAGGAAGTCAGAAAAGTCCACAGTTGGGGTCCAAGGGTCGTTCTGATTGAAGACACTGCTGCTACTGGGCTCCTCCTCCTTCCGCTGGGTCACAGCCAGCTGGTACCTAAGGGGATACTGGTCAGACTTTCATAGACCTTAACCTCATCCTGCTGCTCAATTATGAGGGACAGAAGCTGGGCAAGATGACTTCAGCTTCCCCATCTCATTCACACAGAGACTCAACATGGCATATCCCCGATGCCACACCGGCCAGTCTGCCAACACCTTTCCAAGGTCCACCTGTTCACCCCTCCCCTTGGAACAGAAAGGCCCTGCTCATCCAAACAACAAGAGTTTTCACTCCAGGACTTTAGCCCTCCAAGGGGAAAATGCGCCCATTGGGGTGCCTTTTGATAAATGGGGAATCAGTTCTGAGATCTTACCTCACCTCACATGCATTTAAACTCAACTCCCCATTATCCTCCCAATGCTCCCTTCCCACTCTCACTTCCCATGCCCCCTCCCTGGCACCCCTGCCACTCACCTCCCCCAGCTGAAGGCTCTCTCCATGGAGCTGTTCTGGGGCAGCGGCTCCCCAGCAAAGCTGACTGTCTGGATGCGGTAGCCCCGCGGGTGACCCCACTTGTTGCTGTGGTTGCTGACCAGGTACAGGTAGCGAGGCAGGGTGCGGCCCAGGGGAAAGGCAGCCTGCTCCTCAGTCTCCAGCTGCTTCCGGGTCACCTGCAACCTCTCCATCTGGTGCTCGGGGCTCCAGGGCACCGCCGAGGGGACAAAGGCCATGTCCTCAGCCCAGACCCAGTTCTCCAGACCTGTGGGGTTGGGGGAGGGCTGGTCAGGCAGCTGCCCTGCCCCCATTGGACTTGTCCCCACAAAGAGAAGCACAGAACTGAATGTGCCCCCTGCTTCCCTTCCCTCTCCCCAAGATATCCCCAGTCCTTCAGACAAAGCTATTGACCTGTAAATTAAAATATTTCTTCAAGAATTTCATTTAATTTCATTCATTCATCCTTTCAACATTCATTAGTGGACAGGACTGTACAGGTCCTGGGGACACAGATGGTGAATCCTCATCCTTACCCCCTGCTCTCCCAGGGGACACAGGCAGGCGAAGCCCTGACTGGCCGGCATCATGAGGGGAGCGTGGCCTGGGCAGCTTCACAGTTACAGGACCACGGGGGCAGGCAGGCAGAGGGGATCTTCTTGTGCAACTGTCAGCCTGGCCTTAAAAGATTTCACCAGCAGAGAAGACATGAAGGGCATTTGATGCAGGGGCAAAGCAGGAGAAAAACAGAGCCTGACTGTGAGTGTGCGTGTTGGCCAGGGGCAGGGAGAACTGCATGTGCCAAAGCAGTGGGCGTGGAGGATCTGTAAGGCGGGTGGGAGCCGAAGTGAGAAGGATGGGCCCTGGAACTGCTGCGCAGCCAGGTCCAGTAGGTGATGGGGAGAGTGGAGCCACAGAAGGGAGAGGCTGGCATGGTCTGGGAGGTCCTCTGGGCACAGAATGGACCCTGAATCTGAGAGGAAGATTGGAGGAGGGCATGGCAGAGAGAGGGCTGGCATCTACCGGGGATGGCAGAGGGGCCCATTGAGGGGTTTGAGATATTTCAGAGGCAGAATAGAATAAAAAATCTGGTAATCAGCTCAATGTGACATCACATACCCTTGGCTCTCTCTGTGACCACCCGGATCCCTGGGATCCATTCTACCCCACGTCGTAAGGGTACAGTGCTCAGAGAGAGATGGCATTTCAGGGAGGAGAAGATTCAGCTCCCAAGGAAATGTGCAGCCTGGGCTAGTCCCATGCCTGCTCTTGTGTGCCAGGGACTTAGCAGAACACAAACTGACTCTCCAAAACACCAGCACCATAGGTCAGGCAGAGAGAAATGGGCCGAAAAACAATGGGTGCCTCCTCGAAGTGAAGGGCAAAGCAGACCCCTACCACTCAGACCTTTCTCTGAGCTTTGCTATTTCCCAAGATTTTCTAATGAGGTCACGTGGAGGGAAGCTGGCCACTGGGCACCCAGCCAGTGAGCTATGATCCAAACTCTGCAGCCAGCAAAAGGTGATGATGGTGGGGATGTGAAAACCTCAAACTGCATATGCCTGGTCAAATCTTCCTTTCCTAGATAACCCACATAAAATCCAAGGAAATGGAGACAACCCTTCAACTGCCTCTCTAGGGCATATGCTCCAACCAGGACATCTTACCTGCTACATCCACATCCACCTTGAAGTGGGCACTGTGGGTGTGGACGGTGCCCAGGGTGTGCTCTCCAACCTGGTTCCCATATCTTCGGGCAGCACCAAAGAGGAATGCCGAGCGGATGTAGCCTGTGGCATGGAATCTGACTTCTATGGCCCCACTGGGGTGGAAGATCATATCCCACACATAGTCATAGTTGAGCAGGGTAGACACAGATCTGAAGATCAGCACTGTCTCTGCAAGGCCCCCAAAGTAGAACTCTGAATGGTGTCGCCGCAGGGGGAGGCCCTGATTCTGTGCAAACACACAAAAGGCATCATGTAATGTTCTGGGAGCCTGGGACTCCAGAAGGAAATGCCAGTCCACGTAGGTGGCCAGGTAGGGGCAGTCCACCCCACGGGTCAAGGGCGAGGAGTACTTGCCCATGCCAAAGCCGCCATCAATATAACGGGTAAGCATTGCTGCTGGGGAATTTCCTCCATAGATAGTCAAGGCCTCCTGAAGGCTGATCTCATAAGCTAGTCGTTCTCCCCGGAAGCGGACGTCAAAGATCCTCGGGCCACTGAAAGCTCCCAGGCCAAAGGAGAAGGTCCACAGTGAGGAGGACACTCGACTCCCCTGCACACTGAAGCGGGGGCCCTGGGGATGGAACTGCAGAGGGGGAGCTGGACCTGGGGGCACCTGGGACTTGAGGGACCAGGACCCACCTGTGCCATTGTCTGGGACCAGCACGACATTCACCAGGCCAGCCTCAAACTGCTCCTCCAGCTGGGCCAGACTCTCAAAGTAGCGGCCTTGATAGAACACCTTCTGGATGGTCCAGCGGGCAGGGTCCAGAGCCTTGTGGTCTACCAGCAGCTCCAACCCCACAGGCTGGAGGTAAAATCCAGCCCCTGAGACGTTGTAGTAAAGGCCAAACCAGGTGGCTCGGTCCCCCGATTGCAGACCACGAGGACCCGAGGTCAGTGTCACCAGGTTCCGTTCTTTGCGTTTGTAGAAGCAGCAATGGTGGAGGAGACCAGCAGCCTGGGGCAGCTCTCTGTCAAAGATCAACTGGTCTATCTCCAGGTACTCTCGTTCCAGCACGGGGCGTCGGTGATAGGGCAGGGGGCCCCCATGGTGCTCCACAGTCACATCCCGCAGGTAGGATGGGTGGGGCAGTGGCCCCACCACCAGCTCGCTCACGTTGGGCTGAGGTTGTCTGCCAAAGAAGACAATGGCCAGGGCCTCCCGGGCAGGTGGGGGGCTTCCCCTATCCAGGTGGGCCAGGGCTGTAGCCTTGGGGGGCATCTGCAGTTCCACTGAGAAGACGCAGTTGTCTGAGGGGCGGGCCCGGGCTGCATTCACCAGGTCTGGCCCCAGCTGCTGGTTCAGAAAGCTCATCACAGCTGTCAGCTCCTCTTGGCTCAGGTCTGCAAACAGCTGGCTCTGGCCAGGGTGTGTCCAACGCTGGGCACTGGGAGATACAGAGGGGCAGAGGGGAGGCAGAAGGGGTTCGCCCCCATCTCCACCCCTGCCAGCCAGCAGGACACAAACTAAGGCAAAGATGGTGATAACAGCCAGAGCAAGTAGCACCAGGATGGTCTTCTGGTTCATTGTCCCGTGACCCAGAGATTGAACCAGAGTGGAGACGCGTATTCTCAGGCCAGCAGAAGAGGTTACCTCTTGGCTGCGGTGTCGGTGTCGGGGGGTTTCTAGGGTCTGGCTGAGGTTCCCGGTAGTATAGTATAGGAGACTGGAGGGTAGGAAGTCCACAAAGAAAGCTGGGGGGATGTGAACAGGGCGGGCCTGGGTTGGGGGCGGGTCCGAAGCAGGGCAGCAGCGATTTACACAGACCTTACAAGGCTTTGTCCTCTGGACTCCAAATCAGTCTGCTCTCTGGGTCAGGGTTGGAGCTGGGAATTGAAGGAGGGAGCTGGGGTTAGGGGAAGGAGGAGGAAGGAAATTTTCCAGATAATGTAGCTGGCCAGCCTGAGCACAGATATGCAATGCCAGCAAGGAGCTGGGTCTGTGCAGAGCAGTCCCCCACCTTCCCCCACCCCCCACCTGCCCAGGGCCGGATGTTCTCTTTCCTGTTACTGTGAACCATTGTTCTCCCTCCAAGGAAACCCTCACCCCAGCCCCTTCAACTTCCCAAGTGATATTCCTCTGCCAGATCTGTCCCCCTTGTCTGCCCTCCTCTGATAATTTCCTCGGCCAGAGCATTCTCTGGGGGGCTCTCGATACTTTAAAAAGTCAGAAGGAATAAATGCAAGTAGAATTCTTGTAATACTTATTAAGAATTACACATACCATCTCTTCTATTTTACAAAATTCTATCTATTCTTCCATTTGAATACACATGCATAAAGAAATGGCTAGTATACTGTTCACCAAATGTGAATTAGCTATTTCTGAGTAGTAGGTTTTGTAGTATTTTTGCTTGAATATTTTAATGATATCACTTTTATAAACTTTTCAAACAATTTTAAAATCAGGAAACGAGAGTTAACCAAAGGGATATATGGGAATTTAGTGTGGGAAAGGGCTTTTTCCTAAGGAGCATTAAGAGGGTGGGTGTCAGAAGAGCAAGTGTGATAAGGACACAGGGAATGGGAAGTGAAAACAGAGAGGAAGGTACATGTGTCTCATCCCCTCCGGTCCCACCACATCCCCGGGACTAGAAGCCTCGGTAAGAGAAAGGGGGCAGGTCTGGGGCACAGGCCGCCAGGTGAGGGACGCAGGCCATGGGGTTGATACTGCAGAGCTCAGCATTCTGGCCCTTCTCAAAGTAGACACTGCCAGGGGAGAAGATGGAGGGATCCTCATCAAAGAAGTTAAAAGGTCGGAGCAAGAAGCCAGCTCTGTTCCCCAGAGTCACTGTGTTGGGCACATCCTCAGCATGGGGGATATGCAGGAAGCTGGCTGTAACCCAAGCCACCAGGTCCTGCAAGAAGAGGGAGGAGCTGGAGGGCTTTGGAAGCAAGACCCAAAGAACCACCTTCCCCAACCACCATCCCCGAACCTCCAGCCTCAGCTCTGCCTCCACCTCTGCCCTATAGCTAGCTAGCTTAGGGCTACACAACATGCCAAGGTGATCCATGTAAGAAGCCCTAGGTGCTCAGTGTCCCAGGGCTAATTTCACCCCAGGAAGAATGACCCATGTTCGTCATCAGAGAACTCCTTGGTCCCTGAACCTGAGAACTGGAAACCTACCATGCCCAAAGGCTAGGTGGCCAAGGCTCTCTGTCCCTAGGGCTACCAACCTCTCCTAAGAGGGTTTCATTATTGATGAAGTCAGCAAAGACAACGGTGGGCATCCAGATGTCATTCTGGTAGTAGATGCTGCTGCTCTGTGACTCCTCCTCCTTCCTCTGGGTTACTGCAAGCTGAAATCTGACCAGAATTGTTGTAGGAAGATAGTGTCAGGAAATGTCAAGGGTCTTTGTCAGCTCCTTTGGACCAGAAGCTGTGTGAGACCACCCCCACCCCCATATCTACTTGGATGTGAGGGGAGGTACAGGGACAAAAGGTAACCCATGGGTAGTGAGTTGAGGTCTTCATGAGCCAGGACTGGGGGGCGTCCTTCCCTACCACCCACTGCCCAGAGTCCTCCTCACCTCCCCCAGCTGAGGGCCCTCTCCATGGTGCTCTCCAGGGGCATGTGTATGCCGAGGGGGCTGTGGATCTGGAGTCGGTACCCGCGCTGGTGACCCCAGGCATTAGTCTTGTTGCTAGCCAGGTAAAGGTAGCGGGGAATGGTGCTTCCCAAGGGAAAAGCTGCCAGGTCCTCTCTTTCCAGGACCTGCCGAGTCAGCTGTGGGCGCTGCAGCTGATGCTTCGGGCTCCAGGGGGCTGCCACGGGTTTAAACACCATATCTTCAGCTACCACCCAGTTTTTCAGCCCTGCCAGGGTGAGGGAAGAGGAGTTCCACACCAGGTGAGGTCACCCCAGCAGGCCTCTCGACTTCCCCATGATGCCCATGGCACTGGCCTGACAGAAGGCAGTGGAGTGCCTCCAAGAACACCCTGTGCTAGGAGCCAGAAGGGCTAGATTCAAGTGCCAGTCCCTGCTTTCTTCTAACCTGCCTCGTCTAATACAGTAACTGCTAGTTGCAATGTAGCTATTTAATTTTTTTAAAATTTTTTGATAAAGTTTAAAAAAAAATTCAGTTCTTCAGTCACACCAGTTACATTTCAAGTGCGTCGTAACCACTTGTGGCTAGCAACTAACATATTGGATGGGCAGACATGTGACAGTTCCATCATCTCAGAAAATTCTAGTAGTTCTGGTCTACTCAATAGTTTCTTGGACCCATTCTTTGCTACTCTCAGTCTCACTAATAAAAGCTGTTCTATCCACCTCACAGAGATGCTGTGAAGGTCCAATGAGTTACAAATGCAGCTGTGCTCTAAAAATGGAAAAGCATATATAGGTGACTATTAATATTCTCATAACTACAAAAGGAATAATATTTGTCTCTGAGAAGCTGGCTGGAAAAAACCAATCACCTTCCATGGTCTTCTGCACACTCTTTTTTTTTTTTTTTATCAACAAGGCTGAGGCAACTGCCAGTCTTTTTGGAAAGCAGACAGATTTATATCTTTAAAATGTCTGGGAGTTCCCTGACAATTGCATTCATGACCTGTACCACCTCACTCCACTCAGCGCTCGTTCACATACTATTTCTTCTCAGGCAAGTCTTTAACTGGCCTGTTAGCTCCTTTAAACGAGGTCCATAAGAATGCAACTAGCACAGGGAGCCTCCTTATTAAAGCCAGCTTCTCTGCCAACCCTTTTCCTGTGAGCTTGTCTGACACAGGCTGTCTAGCCCCACAGCACCAGCCTCTGCTATGCACACTAGGAATCCAATAAACATTACTTGACTTTACTTCCCAAGAATAGGTTCTTTAGTGCTAAAAATGCCAAAGAGAAACTTCAAATCAGAAAACTGTCATATTCCAAATATGGCAAAGAGTAATCTGGTTTATAATATGCTTATTTCAATTGTTTTTTTTGCCCCACCCCCACCATACACCCAGATGATAGAAAATGTTTATGCTCAAGAGGATAAGAAAACGTTTCACAAGAAATACACTTTGCCACATTGCATTATATTTGGGCAGTTACTTCCTATCCCTTAGTTTTCCCAACTGTAAAATAAAGAGGATCTGGTAAGATTTCTAATTTTCTTTCCAGGTCTGAAATTCTATGATTTGGTAAGCTAGTTATTTTCTTCCCTCAACAGAACCTGTCACAAGCAGCAAGTCCTCTGTGCTCTGAGCCCTACTTGAGAAATCCCTTTCTACACTTGCAACAAACTTATTGCATGCCTGCCCTGTCACCAAGCCCACTGTGATGACATGGGCTGGGAGGATTGCGATGGCCCTCCCCAGAGGATGGGGCCGCTACCCTAGGCTCCCAGTTGTCTGAAATTGTGGAGCAATGCCCAGCTGTGACACCCAATCTCCCATCTCAGGCCCCAGAACGCCCCTACCCTGAAAATTTCTATACGAGACTCTGCTTCGTACTTCTGCTCAAGTCCCTTCCTTCCCCACCCCCAAATCTACTGACCCTTAGAATCAGTTGGGAAGAACCCCGAAACCCTCAACTCCAGCCCTATTTAATATGTCTACCTCCTTCTTGTAATGCCTCAGACAAGGCCATCCATGGTGTCACTGCAGCCCAGGGGTGCAGCAAGGGCTAGGCAGCTGGACAGCCAGACACAGCCATTACATCTAAACTAGTTTCACAAATTAGTCAGAGGGGCTAGGTGATCAGGGCTGGGTAGAACCCTTTTGACCTTTTGCCGGATGTCCAATAACCCAGGATTTCAGACTGACTGCAGTTGAACACATTCAAATCAGTTCTTCCTCCTTATTGGCATAAATAAAGTCTGTGCAGGTTCCCACCCTCTGGCTCTTCCAGAGATCTCTGCCCCCAACCCCAACTCTCGACCTTCATGCCCTCAGCACTTACCTGCCACATCCAAATCCAGCTTGAAGTGGAAGGCATGGGTGTGCACTGCCCCCAGCACTCGCTCCCCTACACGCGTCCCAAACAGCAGGCTTTCCTCTCCCCCACTCAGGAAAGCTGTGTTGATATAGCCCGTGGCATGGACCCGCCCCTCAAGTGCCCCATTAGGGTGAAACATAAAATCCCAAATGTAGTCATAGTTACCCACAGATGACACAGATCTGACCACAAGGGCTGAGCCAGCCAAACCACCATAAAAATGGCTCTGAATCTGATTGTGGTGTCTTCGAAGGGGGAGCCCCTGGGCCTCCTCAAATACACACACAGCCCCTGGGAGCAGCTGGACTGTCCCTTTGCCCACCAATATGTGGATATCCACCATCGTGGCTTGATAGGGGCAGTCCACTCCCCGCACCAAGCCCCGGCTGTGATGGCCAAGTCCATAGCTGCTATCCAAGTATCGGATCATCATTGTCTTGGGTGAATCACCACCATAGACAGACAGACACTCCTGGACACTGACTTCATAAGCCACTCGCTCGCCTTTGAACCGAATATCAAAAATCCTCATGCCAGTGAACACTCCATGGCCAAAGGTGAATGTCCAGAGGGAAGATGCCACCAGATTCCCTCGAACACTGTACTGGGGGCCCTGCGGCCAGTACTGAAGAGGGGGAAGCGGGCCCCGGGAGATTCGGGACCTCAGAGATGAAGCCCCATCTGAAGGAGGAAGAGGGACTCTAACAAATTCCAGCCGGCCAGCCTTAAACTCCCATTCCAACTGGCCTAGGTCAGCATAGTAGTGCCCATGGTAGAAGACCTGCTGGACAGCCCAATGGGCAGGGTCCAGAGCCCTGTGGTCCAGCAGTAGCTCCAGCCCCACTGGGTGAAGGAAAACACCAACACCTGAGATGTTATGGTAGAGGCCTATCCATGTAGCACGGTCTCCTGAGTGCAAGCCACTAGGTGTGGCGTGCAGGGGTGCCAAAGTGGAGCCATTGTAGTTGAAGACAGAAGCCAGGAAGACAGGTGCCTTGGGAAGCTCCACTTCTTCCAAATGCTTCCACATCTGGGCAAACTCAGTTCCCAGCATGGGGCGTCGGTGATAGGGCAGGGGGCCCCCATGGCGCTCCACAGTCACATCCCGCAGATAAGATGGGTAGGGCAACGGCCCCACCACCAGCTCGCTCACGTTGGGCTGGGGTTGTCCACCAAAGAAGACAATGGCCAGGGCCTCCCGGGCAGGTGGGGGGCTTCCCCTGTCCAGGTGGGCCAGGGCTGCAGCCTTGAGGGGCAGCTGCAGTTCCACCGAGAAGACACAGTTGTCCGAGGGGCGGGCCTGTGCTGCATCCACCAGGCCTGGCCCCAGCTGCTGGTTCAGAAAGCTCATCACAGCTGTCAGCTCCTCTTGGCTCAGGTCTGCAAACAGCTGGCTCTGGCCAGGGTGTGTCCAGGGCTGGGCTCTGGGAGATACAGAGGGGCAGCGGGGAGGCTGCCTGGAGCTACCTTGGCTGGTCAAAAGGACATAGGTCAGGGCAAAGATGGTAATGAGGGACAGTGCCAGGAACACAAGGACTACCTTGAGATTCATGGCGGATGCTGAGAGCTGGAAAATCAAGCTGCTCCTACCAGTTACTGACATCAAATCAGGGTTTATATTCACTAGGATGGATAGGAATGGAGAAAACTCCACCCTGTGGGTTGGGCAGGAAAATTTCTGACCTTGATTCATGTAATTCTGTTCCTATTTTCTGTCCTGTGGTTTGGCTTAAGGTACTACTTCCACGTGCTGTCTTTTTCCCTGCCCCTGAACCCTACCAGAACCAGAACAACTACCGATTTCCATCCATTCAGACCAGATTAGAGGGCATCTGGATTAATACTAAACTCTTACCTTCACCCAGAATGAGTCTGAGGACTGCCCAGTCAAGTCCTGCATGCTATGTGCAGGCACTAAAACCATACATTTCCCTGCCTCCTGGCAGGCACTTCCAGAATCCACTACTCAGTTCACCAGTGAGCCCTTAGTGCTGCCTGAGAGGTTGAAGATCTGGGCCTAGCAGTTAGACTTTTACACCAATCCCAGCTCTCCCTAAGCTCTGTGACCTTAGAGGAGTTACTTATCCTGGTTTCAGTGTCCTCACCTATGAAGAAGGGATAATAAAAACTACCTTACAGAATCATGAATATTAAATTTGATTATGCACATAAAATGAGTAAAAGAGCCTGAGAGAGTGGACATTAAAAAATTGTTGGCTATTGGTACTGATCTCAAACAGAACAGAGCAGATGTTTCTCTGCTGTTAAAGATCTTAAATCTCTTTCTGCAGCAACAAGGGGGTCACTGGAAACCAGAAGGCTAGGGGGAAATTGAGGAAACTATTTTAGAGGGAGCTTGCATCCTAGCCCTTGATGTAATTTGAAAACCAAGACCAGGAGTCCCTGGTGTCTCCAGAAACCGGAGACATTGTTCACGGAGGGGAGACTCAGTCTAAGGTTAAGGAGACTGGGTAGGATGCTGCACTCCCAGGTCACTTGCCACATACAGAACGGCAGCAGCCTCTGCTGGCAGTCCATGGGTATCACAGGGGAAGGAAGACCTGGGACCTCGTGAGGGTGGGAACATAAGGCAGCTTAGATTTGGGAAAAGCTCACTTTCACATGATTTAATTCAGACTGGATGCAAATAAAGGGCCCAACCTTGCCTCCTGGGAGCCAGAAGACTGTCTTTCCATTATTCTGAAAAAAGAAACAGTTCAACTGGTAGAAGGATAACCCAAAAAGGTGTTTAGGGTGTATGAGGAGGTGGGTATGCAAATGCGCACATGCAGGTGAGTATGGGTATGTCCCTAGCCACTCGAGCAACACACCAGGGTCTGCGACTTTAGAAAGAGGTCCAAGTACCTGTATTTTTAATAATTTCTTGACATGGTAAAAGAATTTTACATTACAATTCAAGGGTGGTAGGGTGAGGAGGGGCAGGTGAACAATCCAACAAAAAGGGAAACTGAGAAACACATGACAGGAAGAGGGAAGGGTTTTAGGTTGGAAGGATCTGGAGGGTGAGTTGGGGCACTGCCCAACTAAAAATGCAATTGGTTTGTTACTGAGTACTACTCATGGGAAGACAATGTTCTGACTCCTCTATAGCATATTGGGAGTAAAAGTGACGCATCCCAGGTGGAGCTATGATTGGAGGTGGAGAGTGGGGTGGAAGATGGAGACAAGGGGAAGAATGAAAGTCAGAAACAGACACAGTCACTGACAGGCTGACTGCAGATATCAACTCTCCAGTAGCGGAGAATAACGAAGCTGGGGGATAAGGAGTAACACAAAAATTGTAACATTGAAGGATATCCCTGGAAAATTCAAGAGATAAGAGACAACTCTTCTATGGTTTTAACTTGCCCAACAGATTTTCACATACACACAATGTGTGCATGCACACACATATACACACAAAAATGACTGCTTTCCTTGGAAGCACAATACTATAAATAAGAGAAAAACTTCCCAAAAGGAAAGCCCAGTAGGAGCAGCAGCATCTGGACCTCACAGTTGCAGACATCCCCACCCCAATTTACAACTGGCCTAGGAAGGGGCAATGAGGAGTCAGAGGACCAGCCTTTGCAATAATGCCAAAAAGGACCCTTGTTGCACAGGAAGAGTGCCTTCCCCATCTCTCTACTGCCCTGGCTTTAGGCACCAAGAGGCTACCATGTAAGAAGAGAGGATGGGCTCAGGACTCTTGTCTGGATGGATGCCAACCAAGACAACTATCACCTCCTTCTGAAAGGGGTCAGTGAGCCAGGATTTGGGGGAGGGGAGCTGTTACATAATGGAGTAGGAAGGTATGTGCCTGCATGTCTATATGTGTGTGTACATGCAAACATGGATGTGTATGTGAAAACCTCATTACAAAACATCTGAAGGAGCTAGGGACTTGGCTTAAGGTCTAAGGTGTTTCTGACCATGCTCAAAATGGGATGTATATAGATGGGAAACCTAAGTCCCTACCAGAGGAACTATGGCAAGGGGGTCCAGTGTCTCACAGAGGCAAGAGACACCAACCTTATGTCAGGAAGAGAGGAACTGGGTTCCCCTCCCCCACCCTTTCCCACAAAACACCCAACACTTTCCTTCCAGTTCCCTCAGCTTCTAACCAACCAATCACAAAAAGGAAGAAAATACAAAGCCCAAGACACAGGAGGGAGAGAAGGGGAGAGAGAAAGCACAAGTATGCTTGTGCCAACATCCTGTGCACACAAAACTG
>PVKY010006262.1:0-16225 GCA_004027775.1 Bradypus variegatus
GAGAAGGCAAGAGACTGACCTGGGGACACACTGCCAGCAAGCAGCAGAGTCAGGATTCGATCTCAGGTCTGCTGTGACCATCCAGCTGGTGCTTTTTCCCCTGCATCTAAATCAGGATCTTCCAAACCAAAATGGAGATGATTTTCCCCCAACACAGTGGCAGCAGCATCTCCAGGGGTGGAAAGGGCCCACTGAGGCTGAGACACACCTGAGCAGGTAGCAAAGCAGTATCTGTAACCCCCAGCTTCTCTCACTTTCATTTCAACCCTCATTTCTCAGCGCCCTCATTTTACCAGCCTAGGGGGGATCCCAAAGGAGCTCAGACATACCCAGTGAGCAATCGAAGAGTATCACTGGGTCTGGGCTTACACTCAGGACCAGCTATATAATTTGTGAGGCCCACTGCAAAATGAAAGTGCAGCATCCTTTATTCAACAATTATTATGAATATCCAGATGGTGACAGCACAGCATTAAACTAAGCAGGGGGCCTGTGTGTGAGTCCCTGTGCGATTGCTAGGAAAAGCGTATCGGAGTGTCCAGCTCCTGTTTTGCAGCCTGGCCCAGAGTAGGAGCCAAACATGCATTTATGGAGGAAGTGAAAGGGCACATTTACCCGTCCCCAACTCTGTGAGGTGGACTCAGGATCACGAATTTGCAGATGGAGAAACTGTGTCTCGAGAACACTCCAGCCTCGCCTGGCTTCTGCTACACGCTAACCCTAATCCTGGCCTTTGTTTTCCTACTCCCAGAAGGAAGGGCTAGTGTTTACCATGGGCTGGAGTTTATTTTATTTTTGTGTTTTCCAATAATTGATTCCAACAGTTCCTACAGATGTCCTGCTGAAGGAAAACATGTTTTGCTCCCTCAACCTTCGACTTCCTCGCGGCGCCACAATGGTGGGGGCCCACGGCCTCTAGGAAAGCGTGGGGTGACTTTTCCCTTGGTTAATTTATTTTTTTCCAACTCGCTGTTGGGGGACAACAAAACATGTTTTCCTTTTTCTCCAGAGGAAATTGGAACTTTCTTATTGACGACTTGTTGCCTGAAATTCATCTTCCTTCTCCTGCAATTATCTTGGGTAGGGTGAGACGTGCGAGTTAACTTCAAAATATTGTCCTTCACTCGGCTGTAAAGGACAACCAGCACGACTAAAACGTTTGTTCACGTGAAGCCACTGACCTGCTGTGGCTTCATTATCTCAAGCTCTTACAGTGTTACATATTTCAAATATTTGCACAGTGCTGTGTAGAAATACACTTAGCCAGTAGTGTGGCCCATGCAAATAGCTTCTTAGTGAAATGGTGTATGGTGTGAGGTGGGGATCAAGAATCTTTTTTCTCCCCCCATGTACATATTCGACTAATCCAGCACCATTTATTCAAAGCCTCATCCTTTCCCAGCTGTACTCAGTTATCATAATTCAAATGATTCTATGTGGGCTGATCTGCTTCTGGACTTTCTATTCTGTTCCATTAGTCTATTTGTCTATCTTTACACTGAGGCCACCCTGTCTTGATTACTATTGTGTCCTTGAAATAGGTAAATCATAGTTGATTTACTAACTCCTCCATTGCTGAACATCTAAGTTGTTTCCAACATTTTAGTGTTATGATTTGTGTTGTACTAAGTCATAATAATAAAAAAAGCCATAATAGCTGAGATCTATGATGTGCCAGGCACTGTTGTGAGTGCTTTACATATATTAAATCATTTAATCTTCACAACAGCTCCTTGGGGGAAGTACTTTTCTGACCTCCTCTTTCAGAGATGAGGGACTTGAGGCACAGAACTGTTAAGTAATTTGTGTCTGGTCCCACAGCTTCTGCACGGTGAAGCTGGGATCTGAACTCGGGCAGGTTGGCTCTAGAATCCCTCTATCATAGGGGAGAGGGTAAAAGAGGAGAGTGTAGAGGAGATTAAAAACAAAGGAGGATATTAGAGGATTTAACAGAATTATAAAGGAATGCATGAAACAGATACCATAATGCCTCCTTTATCATCTTGAATTAATTGAATTACTGTCTGGCTCAGTGGCTGTGGAGTCTGAGAGTCCTGGAATCCAGCCCAGCTCCACCACTCACTGGCTACGTGATGATGGGCAAGTCACTCTACCTCTTTGAGCCTCAGTTTCTTTGTCTGGAAAATGGAGCTAATAGGCCTACCAGTCTGGGTCATTGTGGAGCTTCAGGGACCCTTATGGTACCTGGCTCAGAAGGTTCCCTGCCTGCCTTATCCACCTTGATTGAGAGGCTGCACTGTCAAAGGACAAAGAATAACCTGCCTACTCCCCTACAAGGGAGACCACCCCTTCTCACAGGAGAACCCCCTCTATACATAGGAGAACCGCTCCCCAACCCCACCCAACACACATACAGGAGACTTTGGGTGGCCCAGGGGCCTCCCAAGACTCCTGTTAAAGAGCTCTTGGTTTTGCAGACATTCCCGGCTTCCTCCTGGAGCTGGAGAGACCTTCCCAGATGGGGAAACAAGGCCCAGAGAAGCCCAGGGCATGGCCACCCAGAACCTGCCTCTCACAGCCTCTCTCTGCCTTCGTAGATCCAAAGCCAGGGTGTGTCCAGATCATCAGCTCACCAGGGTGGGTGCCCTGCCCAGGTCGCCCCTCTCCATTTTCTGAGCAGCACCTTCTCCTCCTTCAAGGACAGCCCCTGCAGCAAGCACCATGGGCACCCTTGGAGGTACTCATCACCCCTGTATCTGCCTCCTCCAGGGCGGCACAAGGAAACACCCAGGAAATATCTGATGAATGAATGAATGAATGGATGGATGATAATAGCATATCAAGCAGTTACCTGGGGTGACGAGGATCGAGGGGTTTCCTGGGATGCAGGGCTTTCTTTCAGTGCCGAAATCAGGAACATCCTGGGCAAACTGGGATGGGCTGGCCACCTTAAGCTACTGACTGCTATGTGGCAGGCATCCTGGGCCTTTGTACTCGTTATTTCATCTCGTCCTCATGTCTTAGGTTGGAATCCCGGGGAGCAGAGCCTGAGTCGGGGACCCAGGTGCATGTGAATTATTGAAGAGGAGCTCTCAGCAGAGGAGTGAGGGACACAGGAGAAGGAAGACAGGAAAGGTGGGGGTCCTGGATGGAGAGGGCCTCAGCCAGACCCCCCATCACCCTACCCCCAGGAGCTCCGGAGCACAAACAGCACCATGGAGTGAGCGGGCCCCAATTTGAGGCAAGAGTGGGTGTACCTGGAGAAGGAGGTGCATAGCTCCAGGTGAGTGCTTCCTGGCAACGGAGGGCCAATCGCAGGGGAGGGGGGCAGTGGCCAGCCCTTAGCAGCCAATAGCACAGCAGCTGGGGGGCAGGAGCTGGTACTACAGGGCCTGGGCCATGGAGGGAGGTTAAGAATGATTATATCCTTAATGATCTTTTTAACCTGAAACCATCCAGGGGCTCCTCTCTTGCACTTTGCACTTAAAAGAAAACACAAAGTCTTTACTACAACGGGGCCTGCCTACAAGACCCTACATGATCTGGCCTCCATTTGTCTCCAGGTCTCTCTAGAACCTTCTGCCTCCCTCACCCCTCTAGGCCACCGTGGACTCCTGTCCGATCCTGGTTCTTGTCAAGCTTTTCCCAACTCAGGACTCTGTTCCCTCTACCTGGACTGCCCGTCGCCCAGGTCTTCTCACATTTGCCCCTTACCTCGTTCAGGTCTCAGCTCCAATGTCAGCTCCTCACCGGCCACCCCTCGAATATCCTCCCAATGAGACTTTTTTTCCTCCATCACACTCACCCCGATCTGAAATTCTTTTGTTTATTGATTTTGCTCAATTGCCTTTTATCTGTCTCCATCTTTAGACTCTAAATCCCATGAGGGCAAATATGGTCTTTACTGGACCTTAGGGCCTGGCACATGGTAGGAGCTCAGTAAATAGCTGTTGAATGAACAAATGCTCCCCCACTTTATAGATGACAAATTAAGTCTCTGGGTCTACACCAGCTGCTGAGGGGCAGAGCCAGAAGTCGAGCCTGGCAGACCCAGAGGTCAGGCTCCTAACCACCAGGGTGCCCCACCACCTTGCCTCGCTGTCCTGAGACTGACGCTGGGTGCTGATTGTGACATCCATTGGTCCCCAGCTCCCGGCTCAGATCAGGGCCCCAAAGGGGCAGCTGAGCCTGCCTGGGCCCTGAGAGCATTTTCTGGGGACTGAGGAACAGGGAGAGAGCACCTTCAGCTCAGATCTCCATGTTGCAAACAAGAATGTGCAGGGCGGCGGCTTTGGGGGTGGGGTGGGGGCTGGTGGTGGCGGGGGCTGTCTGCCGCGGTGATCAATGTGAATAATAAACGTTTAGAGTTAATAAGCTCCAGTTAACTTCCCTCGCTTCAGTGACTAATGGGCCTCCCCGAGCCCATAACTCATGCTGTCTGAGCCTCCTTTCCCTCCCGGCTTCCCCCGATCCAGCCTGAGTGGACGGAGCTGAGGGAGGGAGGAGGGGGCTGGCTCGGCCAGACCCTCATTTAATATGGCAGTGAAAGCAAGCGCTTCGGGAGCACAGCGGGGTCTTTCTGGCTGATTTCTGGCTCTAGGAGAGGAGAGGGTTGAGGGATGACGGAGAGGCTTGTTGGGGTGGGGTGGGGATGGTCCTGGGGATCTGCCTTCCAGGCTCATTCTCCACTGACAGCCAGTGATGGTGGGATCTGGGGAGAGTTCCTTAGTTCCTTCCTCTCTCGGACCCCCAGTTCCTCATCTGTCAAAGAAAATAATAGCCTGAGCTGTTACAAGTCTCAAACAACGAGATGGATGTGAAAAGTGCTTGGCAGTTGGGGGGGTGGGCAGGTTTGCTCCTGTTTGCAAATGTGTGAAAAGAGGAGGGAGGAGAGAAGGTTACTGTGGTTGGAGAGCTCAAAGATCCTCACCTCACCCCTCACGCCTCACAATTTATCCTTGGTCCAACGGGCAGCGTAGGCATCCTCTGGGAGCTTGTTAGAAATGCAGTCTCAAGTCCCATCCCCAGACCGACTGGATCAGACTCTGCTTTTTAATAAGATCCCCAGCGATTCCTGTGCACTTTTCCCTCTGGGAGTCACGGGCCCACCCATGAGTCCTAGGCCATTTACTAATCAATCATAGCACCCTAGAAATTCATTTCTGCATAGAGTTTAGAGTTGGCAGGCAGGATGGAAACCAGTCATCCTCCCGAGCCTACTCCCTGCACCCCCAAATCTTTGCAAAAAATTAGGAAATGCAGCCCAGAGACCCTTCAGCACGTTTCTGGAACCAGTGCCATTTGCAGAAACTGCAAGGGCAGGATGAGGCAGATATGGGAAACTGAGGCAGGGGAAAACCCTGAGGCTCAGTGAACAGTGGGACCCCAGTTAGCATGAGGCTGGGAGGAGGAGTGGGAAGCCCGGGAGGGGGTCAGGGAGGAGCTGGGAGTCACCTGGGTCTCCCCAGTCATCCACCTGGGTCCTGAGGCTGGTCTCTGATTATGATGACATGATAGACAGATCTCCATAAGAACCATTTAAAAATGACTTCGAGAAAAAGCATTTACCACTTAAAATATTAGAGCTATAAAACCTTATTGTGAACTTCGAACAAGCTGGAAGCCACATAGAAAAAGTTTATTAGTTTGCTCTCGGTGACCCTCTTGTCCTGGGGTAATGGATATTAGCAGTTTGGTATTTCTTTTTACTCACTTGCTCTCTCAAACATGTTTATAAAAGTAGGATCATACTATAAGCCTGACTTCGCAACCCGTTTTTTAATCTAATAATATATCATAAATATGGTTCCAGACCAATACATAGAGATCTAATTTTTATTACTTGTCTAATCTTTTATAGAATGAATATTCCATCATTCATGCAATCATTGCCCTGTTGATTGACATTTAGTATATTCTTTTTTTTTTTTTTGCAACACCTATTCTTGTCCATATCACTTTATATACCTATATGGTTTTGCAGGATAAATTCTCAAAAGTAGAATTGCTGGATCAAAGGGTGAGCACATTTTAAACTTTAATAGAAACCGCAGATTACTGTCCCAAAAGGCTGGCTACTCACACTCCCCCAGCAGTCCCGCCAGTAAGGACCCCTCCCCACCTCCTTGCTGGCACTGGATGTCATCAATATTTAATAATTTTCTAATCTGATGGGAGAAAAATGGCATCTCATTGTTCTTTTAATTTGCATTTCTATGACTGCCTGAGAGGTTGAGCGCCTTTTGCCTTTTCGTTTGTTTGTTGACCATTTTTGCATCTGTGGATTGGCCAATCATATTCTTTGCCCACATTTCTTTCTTTATCTTTGTTTTGCATTTTTCTTATCCATTTTTAGCCACCCTTTATATGTTAGGAATATTAACTCTTTGCCAAAAAGAGCTCTTCAAGCAAAATAGACCAGACACCACAAGATGAAGTAAGGGGGATAAATGCAAATTCTTGTCCTTGGATCTGAAAGCTCTTACCACCTTTGAAAAGGCAGCAGCTCCTGACCTTGGAGATCAGTGGGCCAGGAGGAGTAAGAAGAGAGAAGCAGCTGCTGAAACAGCTAAATGGGACCTTAGAATTCATTCATCCAGTTGGAGGGTTTAAAATGCCCTGTTCACATCTGAGAAAGGTGTTCAGCTCACAAAGAGGTGGTCCTGCTCAGCCTGGAATAGAGCAAGGCTCTCTCAGGACAAGGGATGCAGGAGGGCCTATGGGACAGGAGGGCAGAGTTGGGGCCCCTAGGGGGGCTCCCACAGAGGCAGATCCCAGCTCAGAGTCAGAAGAAACTTTTTCCTTAATCCCCTATTTCTAGAATTGCATCCTAAGTAACTCCTACTCTTTCCCTGCTTCATCTTCTCCCCAGCACTTGAAATTTTCTAACAATCTATAACATTTGTTACATGAGTTGTCTGTGTCCCCTCACTGGGATGTCAGCTCCATGAGGACAGGAATTTTTGAGCATTTTGTTGACTGCTGTGTCCCCTCAATAAATATTGCTATTGTTTCTCCCAGGCAGAACTGTGCAGAAAAGGGGAGGGCAGCCCAAAAGGTAATGAGCTCACTGTCAGGAGAGGTGAGCAAGCAGGATCTGCCTGGCCTCAGCAGGCTTTCTGTGTGGGGAATCCCAGCATTCATCTGGAGCTCTCTCACCAAGTCAAGGTCCAGAATCACTTTTGGAGCAACAGGAATCCCCCTGGGCTTCAAGGGGGCTCCAGGGCCTAGAGGGGCCTGCGAGTTGGCTGGCTAGGGCAGCAGGCTCTCCAACTGGGTCATCCTGTGCTCGGCCCCACCTCGGGTCAGCCCCAGTCCAAACTGAAGTCTCCCCCCAGCCTGAGGTGTTTTGGAAAATCAACCGGCATCACACCAGACTGAAAATATCTCAAAATATCACTAGTGACTTCCTCCTGCTTCCCGGAGTGGCGGTGGGTGGGTGGGGGCCTGGGCTGGCAGCAACCTTTCCCTTGCAGTTGATTTTCAAGAAAAGGCTCTTCCATCGCTGGGACTCAGGGAATTTCCAGTATCCCCCACCCCCACCCCACCATCTTCAGACGCCCACATTGTGTTGTCCTGACGGCAGCTCCAGGCAAATGTTTTGCCCCAAAGGCCTGGGCTGGGTCAGCGAGGCTGGGATCAGCAGCCCTGGCTCCTTGGGCGCGGGAACAATGCCTCTATAATTCATTGAAAACTCCCCTTGGATGACTTTTTCCTGTCGCTGATTGTCTCAGCGTTCCAGGTCTGCACAAACTGCTTTTTCCTGCAGCTAAATTTAAAAGGGCCAGACCCTGGAAATGGCGCACCAGGCTGGCCTCCTTCTGGGGGTAAAGGTGGGGAGGCTGGGTGGAAACCGAGACCCCCCCAGCCCGGAGGCACACACCTGCACACATGGCTGCAGGGCTCTTTTCATTTCAATTTCCAAAACTACCTTCCGAGCCCCCTTGGGCCTCAGTTGCAGACTTTGGAGTTCAGAAAAGCCCACTGGGTCTGGAATGGCTGGAGAGGCTGCAGATGAGGAGCCTGGAGGGACCCCGAGGATGCCCAGAGCAGTGGGGAGGCAGGCAAGTCTGGGGGTCCAGAGGGCAGCCCTGAGCTCCAGAGCAGGTTGGATTCATAGGGTGAGGAGAAGGAGGTTTCTCTTAAGCAGAGAGCAGAGCAGAACTGCCATGAGGTAGTGAGCCTCCCATCAGTGGGGGTGTGCAAGCCGAGGTGGCATGCTACCAGGGGCTGATGGTGCCAGGAGGGAGGCAGGTGGCTGAGAGGGTCCTGGGGAGCTTCCCCAGCTCTGGTCACGATGCCGGCCGGCAAGGAGGGGCTGGTCCTTCTGTACTTGCATTTCTGGACGTTCCAGCAGGAAAAGAGACCACAGCCCAGCCCCTTTGGTCCACACACACCTTGGCCTGTGGTTTTGACCAGTCTGGAGCCAAATTCTCTGGGCTTGACTCCTGGCTGTGCTGCTGACCTGCTGTGTGACCCAGCACAGGTCTTTTAACCTCTCTGTGCTTTGGTGTCCCCATCTTCCAAAGGGGGATAATAAAAGCACCTACATCATTGGGCTGTTATGAGAAGTAAGGGAGTTAATTCCCATAAAGTGCTTAGAACAATGTCTGGCCCAGAGTAAATACCATTTACTATTATTACTGAAGGGTTCCAAGGAGGAGCCTTCGTTCGCCCTTCAGATGTCAGAAATGCTAGCCTTTTGCCTTAAGCACTGCCCTCTCCTGGGCTCTGATTCAAGCCTTTTTGGGGGGAAGAGTAAATCCTCAAAGTCTGGGGGCGTGGCTTAGCCCCTAACAGGCTGGGCCCTTGGCAGGGGCAGACTCTGACCATGGGGTTGAATCTGCATGTTTGGGAGGCCCCCTACCCCGGTTCCCGCTGCCCACCCTCCCAAGGTAGCATTTCCGTGGCCCTGGGGGGAGCGGGAGGACACCTGGGCTCCCCCTATTGTATCATCCTGCATCAGCCACTTGTTTATTGCGAAACCTTCTCCAGCCTCCATCAAGTCTCAGTTTCCTCATCTGTAAAATGGGGGCAGAGCTGGGTACCGCCCCACCGGGCAGTTGAGGGCGGTGAAAAAGATCGTGCGAGAGGCAGCCGTGGTATGTGAAGCTTGACTGGCCAAAAAGCAAAGCTGGCTGCTGCTCTTAACTAAGCCGGGGGACCGGGGGCGGAAGGGAGGAAGCCTGCGTTTGCGGACGGTGCAAGTCTGGCCGGTGTAGGACGCCCCCCAGTGGACAACAAGGAAGCCGACCCTGCTCCGCAGAAGGGGTTCCCGGAGGCTTCGGAGCCTGGGGGCCCGGTGGGGCCAAGCCTGGATCCCGCCCGTTCCCCCTTCCCAGGGGAAAAGGCTCTGGGGGCCAAGAAGGGGGAACCAGACATTACCAAGACTGAAAACACACCCGGCAATTACCCCCAAACAAAGGGATCGACATCAGGAAAACGTCACAGCAACTCGCAAATTTGTTTTTTAAGGCAGTTATTTCCCAAAGGCCAAGCATTCTATGTCACCTTGATGATTTTTGCCACAGTTTTTGCATATTTTTAAATTTGCATATTTTTGGTGACTACATGCATATTTTAAATCTGCATATTTTGACTATATTATCTATTTTATATTTTAAAATGTTTATATAAATATATAAAATTATATATTTTATATATGATTACATATTTATATATAATTTCATATAATATAATTTATGTTTTATATATGTTATAATATTTTAAAATAGTTTTATCTTTTATAGTAACATCTCTTCTATTGACTATCTTGGATATTTTATTGGATATGTGTATTGAATATCTTTCCTTAAATCCACTCACATTTTCAGCTTAAGTGTATTCAAAAAGTAAATTTTGGATTGGGGTGATGAATGCATAACTGTATGACGGTACTGTGAACAGTTAATTGTACACCATGGATGACTATATGGTATGTGAATATATCTCAATAAAACTGAATTTTCAAAAAAGTAAACTTTGAGTCTCTCATGATTTGCCATAAATACAAGATCACTGTAAAAGAGAGATACAGAACCTAAAGCAACATTAAATTCTAGCCAAAGAACTGTTGCCCATAGAAGGCTTGGAGCTGCAGAGGCTCTGAGAACTGTTCTCCCTTAATTAAGAAGAGAGCTTAGCAAATGTCGTGGGAGCACCCACGTGAGACTCGCCTTGATGTAACGGGAAGGATGGGAAGGAATCCCTTTCTCAGCACCTCGTCTGCTTCCACCTGAAATAAACTTCCGACAACTAGTGACAGTGACCAGCTGAAAAGTACCCACCAGGTGAGAATTTCAGCCATCCTCAGGAGAGGCCTCTCTCCTGCTCTCCTTCCCCACTAGCCCCCCAAGCTGCCTGGGGAGGGGTCCTGGATCTCAGGCCAGCACCTCAGCTCTTAGGGAGATTGCTGTAGTTTCTGATGCCTCCCTCACAACTTGCAGCCCCTCTGGGTGTCTTGTGGCCCAGGAAACCCTCCCAGAGTTGTGAGACCTGATGGGGGGCGTCTGTCCCCCCGGGGATGACAGCATCAGCCTTCTCCTCCAGGGTGCTTGTGGGTATCTCTAATGAACACAGACAAAAACCAGTTTCCTGATCCCTCTTCCCAAACCTGCTGCTCCCCTTCTAAGACACAGCCTCTTCATCCTTCCAATGGCTCAGGTCAGAGGCCTTGGGGTCATCTTGGGCGTGTCTCTTTCCCTCCTACCCGAGATCTGATCTGTTAGGAAATCCTGTTGGCTGCATCTCCAAAATATATCCAGCCCTCTGCTACTGCTACCCGGAACCAAGCCACCGTCTCCTTCTCCTGAAGGACTGCAGGAGCTTCCTCAGAGACTCCCTGCCTCCACCTTGCCCCCAGACAGACTGCTGTCTGCACACAGCCAGAGGGACAGACATTGTGTGGTGCACGTGAAAGATGCAAAGGAACAGAGAGAAAGTGGACTTTAGGTTGCTGGGGCAGCGGGAGAAGGGTGTGGGAGTTCATGCATCATGGGTGTCAGGTTTCAGTTTGGGGTGAAGGGAAAGTTCTGGTCATGGATGGTGGTGAGGGTACTGCAGCCTGTGATATAATTAATCTCACTGAATGGTATGCTTGGGATGGGGTTGGGATGGGAAAGTTGATCTTATATATATGTTACACAAGAAGAAAGAAAGAAAGAGAAAGATAAAAACAAAGGACAAAAACGAAGTCAGGTCACGTCCTTCCTCTGCTCAACACCTGCCCCGTGATTTCTAGCTCGCTCACGCAGGGTAAAAGCCAACATCCTTCCAGTGGTCTCCAGGGAAGATCAAACCACCCCTCCCACTGTCACCTCCTCCCCTCTTCCCCAGCTCCCCCACTCCAGCCACAGGGGGCCCTTGTTGTCCTTTAAGACTCCAACCATTCTCCTACCCTAGGGCCTTTGCTTGGAAGGCTCTTCCTTCCCACATCCATGCGGCTCAACCTTCACTTCTTTCAGATCTTTGTCTAAATGACACCTCCTCAGGGAGGCCCTCCCTGCTTTACTCATTGTCATAGCGGGCACAGTGTGTGGATTTTACTTACCGGATTTAGTGTCTGTCTCTCTCACCACTAGAAAAGGATGGGTTTTGCCCATTTTCCTTGCTGCTGTAGTCCAGTGGGGGCCATGCAGTAGGAGTCAACATATTGGAGAGATGATCTACTGGTGTGGACAGTGACTCCTGCTGTCACTGACGTGGCCAGCCCTGCACAGCCCCCTATTCAGCTCCAACTCCAGCCTCACAGGGACAGAGCAGAGCCTGTCATGTCTGGCTGTCAGGAGCTGGGTGGCATTGGGCTGGATCCAACATTCCAGGGGCAGCCTGGCCTCGGGGCCTTGCCCGCCAGTGGGCATCAGGGGTGGGTCATGGTGGCTCCAGGTGGCCAGAGGGGCCACTGACCCCACTGTGTCCAGGACTAGAATCCATGTCTCCCGCTTGTGGTGGGGGCTTGCAGAGTGCTTCTCACACTAGATAATAGTCTTCTCCTCGGGAAGTGACTGCTCCCCTCTGTAAAATGCTTCCATAAGAGCTCCTATCCCCAGGCTTTTGGGGAGGTTTAGGGTGGCCAGTACCCTGCCTAGGGCAGCCTCTGGCCCAGAGGGGCTCTGATGAGGATTTCAGATGGAATGCAGTCCAGGAGGGAAACTTCTGGAGTGGGGGGGGGTCTTGAGCTGCCTGTAAACCAAGGAGAGGAGTGAGAGGAGTCAAAGGAGTGAGTGCAATGGTGGCTCGTGTTGGGGCAAGGAGAGAAGGGAGATTTGCAGGGGCACCCTGGGGCCCATTCTGGAGCCTGTAGTCCTCAGTCTGCAATTCGGTCAGGGCTGATCAAAGACAAAGGCCCTGTGGCCTTCCTCCTGTGCCCCCAGCTGCACCTGCCAACCTTCCTTCCAACACTTACGCAGGCTATCAGTCACATAGTCACTCAACAAACATTCCTCTGAGCACTTTCCCTGTGTCAGCTCCTGGCAGGGAGCAGGGGCATCAGGGAGGGATGAGACCCAGGTCCTGCTGATGTGGGGGCTGACGTGCCAACAGAAGGACAGGGGGCCATGGAAGCCAGAAGGGATGTGGGACTGGGCGGGCTTGGGGAGGCTTCCTGGAAGAGGCAATATCTGAGACCCGAACAGTAACTAAAAGTGAACAAGACAAAGGTACAGGGAGAAATAAAGGGGCAGGAAGGAGTATGGCCAAGGCGAGAGAGATCCATGGGAGGGTTTTTAAAAAAATTTATTTTTATTTGTGGTAAAAGATACACAACATAAAATCATTTTATCCACTTTAAGTGGAAAATTCTTTGACGTTAAGTACATTGACAGTACAGTGCAACTTTCACTGTTATCTATTTCTAGAGTCTTTTCAACATCCCAAACTGAAACCCATACTCATTTAGCAATAATTCCCCACCCCACCCCACCACACCCCTGGCAACCACCCTTCTGCGTTCTGTCCTACGAATTTACTTATCCTAAGTATTTCAATATTTGTCCTTTTGTGTCTAGCTTATTTTACCCCACACATCTTCAGGTTCATCCATGTTGCAGCATGTTCCAGCACTTCATTTCTTTTTATGGCTAAATAATATTCCATTGTATGGATATATCACACTTTGTTTATCCACTCATCAGTTGATGGACACTGCGGTTGCTTCCACCTTTTGGCAATCATGAATATGCTGTGAGGAATATTGTTGTACAGCATCTGTCCGAGTCCCTGTGTTCAGTTTGCATTCAGTTCCTTTCAGTAGAAATGTAGGAGTGGGATTGCCAGGTCATATGCTAATCTTATATTTAACTTTCTGAGGAACTACCCAACTATTTTCTACAGTGGCTGCATCAAGTTTACATTCCCAGCGCAAAGTATGAGGGTTTCTGTTACTCCACTTTGTTGCCAACACTTGGTATTTTCATTTTTTAAAATAATAGCCAACCTAGTGTACGAAATGGTATCTCATTGTGGTTTAATTTGCATTTCTCTAATGCTAGTGACATTGAGCATGTTTTCATACACTTATTGGCTATTTGAATATCTTATTTGGAGAAATGTCTATTCAAATCCTTGACCCATTTTAAAATTGGATTGTTCGTCTTTTTGTTGTTGGATTGTAAGAGTTCTTTATATATTTGGGTTATTAAACCCTTATCAGGTATATGGTTTCCATATATTTTCTCCCATTCTGTAGGTTGCCTTTTCACTTCCTTGATAATGTCCTTTGATGTAAAGTTTTAAATTTTGATGAAGTTCATTTTTTCTTTTCTTGCTTGTGTTTTTGGTGTAAAATCTTAAAATCCATTGCCCACTACAAGGTCGTAAGAATATTTTCCAATGCTTTCTTGTAAGAGCTTTATAGTATTAGCTCTTATATTTAGGTCATCGATTCATTTTGAATTCATTTTTGTATATATTGAAAGATAGAGGTCCACATTCATTCTTTTCCATGTGGATTTCCAGTTGTCTTGGCACCACTGGTTAAAGAGACTCTTCTTTTCCCATGGAATGGACTAGGCACCCTTGTTGAAAATCAACTGGCCATAGATCTGTGGATTTATCTCTGGACTCTCGATTCTACTCCATTGGTCTTTCTGCCTATCCTCATGCTAGCACCACACTGTTTTAATTACTGCAGTTAGTTTGAAATCAGGAAATGTGAGTCCTCCAACTTTCTTCTTTTTTTCAAGATGGTTTTGGCTATTCAGGGCCCCTTGCAATGCCAATGTGACGTTGAGGATCAGCTTTCCCATTTCTGCAAAAAAGGCTGCAGAGTTGTTCCAAGTTTATTTCTTCCCCTTCTGGTGCCAATTAGTTGGGAATTTGGGGAATTATTAACATTTTACTATCCCTCCACTCTCCAAACGAGACCATTGTTAGGGTGGGTATCAGTGGCCAGCAGTATGGTTCCATGACAGCAGTTAGATGGCCCCAGGGTCGTATCCTGGCTGCCTGCCAACTTAGTACACCAAGCAATGCATGTTTCTCTCTCTCTCTCTCTCTCTCTCTCTCTCTCTCTCTCTCTCTCACACACATACACACACACACACACACAGATACACACATGCCTCCACTCCTCACCTGCAAAATGGGTGCACTGTTTCCAGCATCTGCGGCAACACAGCGGGGGCACCGTGGGCTGAGGCAGGCCGGTAGGTGCTGCAAACTGTAGAGCCCTGTGCACATATGGACCTGCCTCTGGTGACTCTTGCTTTTCCTTTTCCTCTGGTCCCTCCTCCTAATCTGCTAAGAGCAAAGGCTCTCTCAAGGCCACACCCCAAATTCTTGCCCTAAACCAGTTCCATACCCAATCCTGGAATCCAGGGCCCATCAAGCTTTTGCGACTGCTCTCCCCAGGAGGAAATACATTTCACACAGTGGCATTGCCAGGACAGAAAAAGAGAGGCCACCCTCCTGCGGGATTTACAGGCACTTCTTTATGCTCTTCTGTTTCAGTCACCCATTCTCCTAAGAATCCATGATGTGGGTGCTATTCTTCTCCCCATTGACAGATAAGGAAACTGAGACCTGGGAGGTTAAATAACCCACCCTAGGTCACACGGGCAGAAAGGTGGGCTCCCGGGTCAGCGTTTTTAACCTCCACAGTCACATGCGGCTGAAATGATTACATGGGACTCACTCTATTTTCTATTCCTGTTCTCTTCTTAAAAATGCGGATCACAGCGCACTAAACTGCTTTCACAACCCATTAATGCGTCGTAATCTGCAGTTTGAAAAATCCTGCACTAACACGAGGAAGGTTTCTCGCAGAACTAGAGTGCCTGGGGTGCCGACTGGGTGCAGCCCCTGCCGCCAGCAACCCCCCACCCCCGCCAGATCCAGGACCCTCGGCTCTCCCCTCCCCTATTCCCTTTCCCCCAACCCTACAGGGCCAGGAGCTGGAAAAGACCCAATCTCTTTCCCACATGGAAGCTGACAGCTTGGGGGCAGCCCCAGGATCCCCACAGATCCTAGACCTGGGGAGCCAGCGAGCCCAGAGAGGAGGGCGCCCCCAGTCTCCCCGACGAGGAAAGTCATTAGGATGCAGCCAGCGGTGCCTCGGCGGAGAGACGGTTTCATTTCCGCAAGCCTGAGCTGGTGGAGGGGAGAGGCGAGGAGATCGCTCACAGATAAGAAGGTTGAGTTGATGCTTTATTCCGGCTCTTGCTCCCAGGCTGGCAGCCACGCTTCTTAACCCTTGATGGAGCTGGAAGCTGTAACGGAGGGGGGGGGGGCTCTTTCATCACTTAATTAATAAATAGTTCTCTTCGTGTGCGTTTACTGCACACGGGCCAAGTTCTTTTTCTGCACTCTCCAATTTCATAATCCAGGATTTTGTGACCAACCCCACATTACAGGTGAGGAAGGAGAGGACGGAAATGAAGTCTCTTCCCCCATAATCTGAATGCGTGTAAATGGTGGGCGCCTGGTTGTCTGCCTCCAACTCCCCGCGGCTGTAAACCGTGCGATGCTAGGGGGACCACCCGCGGCGTGCCCCCCAGTGGTCCTGTGGACGAGGCGCTTCCTGATGGTGTCCTCCTGGGCAAAATTTCTGGTGGTCTTCGTTTCTCTAAGTACACTTCGGTCGCTCTCCACCCGCAGCGCGGGAAGGTCCCCGCAGCTCCTCTTCCCGCCACATTCCTGGCTCTATCTCCCTTTTCTTTTTTCCAGTCCAATAAGTATAAAATGATAGCTCATTAATATTTTAATGAGCATTTCTCTGATTGCTAAGAAGCTTGAGTGCCTTCATAGACTTTTAGTCTGTTTTCTTCTC
>PVKY010006263.1:0-16222 GCA_004027775.1 Bradypus variegatus
ATGTCTCTCAAAACTGGGTGGGACTTTTGGGGAAAACTACCTGCCTTGGGAGTCCTGACCTGTGACACTCCTTCTACAGAAACATTCTGCTCAGAAGGTGCCTCCTCATCTTCCACCCCACACCAACAACCTGAAATCAAAGAAATGCATATGAAGTGCATGCTGACTTTGGTGGGAAAGAGCCACATTATCATAAATGGATGTCTGACCCACTAATGAAAGACCCTATTTGAGCCCACTGGATTGTTGTGCTGGTTTGGAGCTGTTATGTACCCCAGAAAAGGCCATATTCTTTTAATCCATTCTTGTGGGTGCAGACATATTGTGGGTGGGACCTTTTTATTAGGTTGTTTCAATTGAAATGTGACCCAGCCCATTCAAGGTTGGATCTTAATCCTTTACTGGAGTCGTTTATGAAAGGACAAAAGGCAGAAACATTTGGAGAGAGTTTAGAGAGAGAAACACCCCAGAGATGCTAAGAGAGGACAGATACATGCTCAGAGAGAAAACCACTGGAGTCAAAAGCTCAAAGCAGTGAATTCCAGGAGTGAAGGACAAGCAGATGCAAGCCATGTGCCTTGCTATCTGACAGAGGAACCCCAGATGCCAACAGAGTTTCTTCAGAGAAGATATCTTTTTGGTGATCCCTTAATTTGGATATTTTCATGGCCTTAGAATTGTAACTCGTAACTTAATAAATCCTCATTTGTTAAAAGCCAACCCATTTCTGGTATATTGCATTCTCTATAAGAATTCTTTATAGCAAACCCAAACAATTTTTTCAGGAGGAGGGAGTTGGAATCAGGTTTAGGAAGCAATAATGGGCCCCACATGAATAAAGGTCATATAATGGGGAAGCAGCACAAAAAGGAGAAGCAGGATCTACAGCTCACTCCTCTGCCGATGGCTTTCTTCAGGACGTTATCTGCTGAAGATATGTGAGCGCTATGCAGAATGATGTGTCTAGGCCCAAGAAAATCCAACTGGGACAAAATACTGTGTGTTCAAAGACTATTTCAAGACATGTGCATATCTCCTGACCCAATATGGTGGGCCAGTGTTGGAGACCACCAGGAGAGGGAGCAAGGAGGGAGCAGTGGGAAGGAATGGGTGAAATGCAGAGTCCAGAGACTTGGGGATTAGCCCTGGGACAGAAGTCAGAAAAGAAACGACAACTTGGCAAGTGTCAAGAATGGGAAAGGAAAGATGAGATGTGGCCAGTGGCAGGCACCAAAACAGTGGTGTAAACAGGGCAGGTCCCTGATATGACGTGAACAGAGCCCTGCTGTCATGTCTTCTCATCTAACACCCCTTAGGGCCAGGGGCCCTCTGAGCCTATCTTACATGTCGCATCATGTCCATCTGGAGAAGCACCCATACCGTCCCTACCCTATCCCCCAGTTGAGCAACTACATGGTACCTGGATGATGCAACTCCTGGACAGGAGAGTAGCCAACAGTGCCCAGAGCAACACAGTGCAAGACAGACCAGAGGAAAGAAAGGTAAATATTACAAAAAGAACCTTAGAAGAGATCTTGCAAGACCAGCCCATGGACTACATAAGTAGTGTACATGTCAGTGACTACAATTTCTGACATAGATGTGGGGAAATATCAGCTAGAGGAAGGGCACAGAGGCCCCATGGATCTAAACGCAGTCACCAGATCAGGGAGATGGCAAGCAAGACGGGATCCATAAGGCTGACTGCAGGACTCCTGACTCCTTCCCTGCAAGGCTTTGGAGTGGCAGGTGTTGGGGCTGCACAGGGAGAGGAGAGGGCAGTGAAAACGGCCCAACCCCAACTCAGTACTCATTCAGGGAACTGGGTAAAGAAGCAGTGTCCCCAGCCCTGATGTGAGAAGGACAAAGCTGCCCTTGGGAAAAGGTGAAAGACAGAACCTCACCAAGGGCACTGGGGTGGGTATTAGGGCCTTACCCAGTGAAGCCGTAAGTGCAAAATTCTCCAGCATCACGTCACAGTACAGGAGTCTCTGAGCCTCATCAAGGAGACCCCATTCCTCCAAGGAGAAATACACAGCCACGTCCTCAAAGGTCACACGGCCCTGCCATGATGGAGATAGATGAAACCGTGAACAGCCTCTCTCCCAAGGACCCCAACTGATAGCCCCACATATCTACCCCCATGCTCATACTTCCCCCAAAGCTCCAAAACACAGAGGAGATACCAGGCTTTGGTGTCACTGGCACCTGCTTTCTGTGTCCAGCCCCCAGCAACAACAGACAAGTGGGCAGATAGATGCCATTTAAGATCTGAGCTTGTCAAGCAGGGTCCCAGCCCTCCTGTCAGGCAATTCTCTGAAGTCTCCTAGATGGTGCCTCCCAGATATAACCAAATTCGAGCCCACTCTTCACCCTTAAGCACCCCATACCAGGTCCTTGGGAATATTAGTTCAAACTTCCTCTTCATGCACACATCCATCTTTAAACAGTACCTCTTTCATGTCTCTGGATCCCACAGACACCACTCCTCACTCCCACCCCATAGTATAGGTACCTTCCTGGCTTCCTCATGTTACCCACTCATGGCATCAAGAGACTGCGCGGCAAATGCAAGCAGGATCCAGTACTACCCAGATTTCTGATGGCTCCGATTGCCATGGGAGCCCCAAATCCAGCTATGAAGTCCTCCCTGTCTGGCCCTGTTTCTTGCTTCAATCTCAGTCACCCAGAATCACATGTGGACTTCAAACGCCCCTGGCCTTTTTGTACTTCAGTGTTGTACTTGTATCCCCTCATCAGTCACAAGCTTCCTCTTGCCACTAAATCCTCATTTAAAGCCCAGCCCTAGCACCCCCACTCCGCAGGTAGAACACATTTGCCCTGAACTAACCCACCAGCCTTAATGAAACACCCAAGGCTCTACCAAGGGTCACTACAAAATCCAGGTGAATCTACAGAGTGGTGAATAAGAACCAGCTCCAACCTCAGTGTGATCTTCCCTCAAATCCTCCTATGCCTCTGCATCCTTCTACTCATTTCCACTCTCCCCCTGCAAGCCCTGGTTACCTGTCAGGCCATCTTCTTCCCCATCCCATCACCCCCAACCAGGTGTCCAAGGAAGAGATTTAGTCCTCAGAACAAACTCTCCCTTCCTGGTCTGCTAATAGCTTTATCCATGACCTGAAGACTTGCCTTCTTATATGTGTCCCACAACTCAACCTCAGCTCACATGACCACTACCTTTTGGATGTCTCTGTCCTAAACCCCTCCCCAAAACAACTACACACTTGATGCTTTCACTTAGCGCTCTCTGAAACATCTCAGACTCTTAGCAGGGCCAAAACAAAACTCCTGGTATCCTCAAAAAATTATTCCTACCGCCAACTTCCCTTTTCTTCCTTCCATCGCCCATTTTTCCAGCTGCTAAGATCAAAACCTTGGGGTGACCCCTGACTCCTACTTATTATTCTCTCACCTTTAACAGCAGAAAATCCAGTCAGCCCTACTTTAAAAAAAAAACCCATAATCCAACCACTTCTCCCACTTCCTTGGCCACCATACTAGTCATTCACCACCAACAGTCTCTTGGACTATTACAGTAACCTCATTCCTGGCCTTCCTGCCTCCACTCTCACCCACAGTCTGCCCTCCACTCTGCAGCCAGAGTGTTGAGACCTGGGTCACATCCCTTCATTACTCCCATTCCATCTAGGAAAATGCCCAACTTCTCAGGCTATCATTCAGGATAACCCCTATTCTCCTGCTCACTGTTAACACCAAAAAAGGAGACCTGCAGTTCCCTGAATGCTCCCAGCTTAACCCTGCCTTCAAGCATTTGGACGTGTTGTTATCTGTGCCTGAAATAATTTTCCATACCTCATTCCACTGATAGCCAGACATAACTCTTGGCCTGTACTTAAAACCTTGGGCTTGGTTTTTTTCAAGGTCCTGAGGCCTAAGTGTTCCAAAGTGGTGGGCTAAGAGTTCCAAGCCACCAAAATCCTGGAGATTATGTGGAGGGAGTAAGGGCTGGTGAGGGCCTGGGATGCCCTCCACTCACCTGTGTAGGGTCCATAAGCATTTCTGTGGCCATGGGAACCTGTGGGAAGATGGAGACCATGAAAGGCAGGCAACCTTGCTCAGCCCTCGAACCAGGTGACCTCTGTACCTCAGTTCTCAGTCCTGCCTCTTTAACAACGGTGTGACCCTGGACAAAGAACTCAACCTCCCTGCACCTCACTGTCCCCATCATTCCCCTTCCAGTCTGTACTTTCTTTGAGGAGCTTTTTGGTAATTCTCAAAATCCTAACTCAGACCATGTCCCTCCTGTTTGCAGCCCTCCATGGTTCTGAGCACTGCTGGAATGAAGGCGCAACTCCTAGCTGGCCACTGCTGCACGACTTCCCTGTACACTCTCTGTTCTGTGCTGACACAACACGGACCCCAGGTTTTCAGAATGCTCCCAGCTCAGTCTCCCCTCCAAGCCTTTGCACTCGGGCCCTGTGCCTGTAACAGTCTCCCATGGCTCATCACACTGGCTTTCAGAAATGGGGACAATACCCGTAAGCACACCCCTGGGCTGGACACTGGCCTAAGTTTCAGTGACCTAAACAGGAGTCCCTAATTTGGGGCTTTAGGATTTGAAAGGGGGTCTGGAAGCAGGAGGGTCCAAGGGATGCAGCACCCACTTGCAGGGTTCTTCAGTGCAGCCACTGCTATCGGAACCTGTGGGCAGGCGAGGCCTTTCCAGAACGGCCTTGGTTTGGGTCACCCCGGGAGGCGCCCCCGCCGAACCTCAGACCCACCTCTGTGTAGTAGGAACGAAGCCTCCGCTGGCGCCTTCCGCCTTTCCCTGCCTCAGATCCTACCCAGTGCTGCAGAACAGCTTCCGGTGTCTGACCCAAAGGCAGTGTGACCGGAAGTTCCGCTCTCTGGTTTTCGCACCAAACGCGGACTACGCCCTCTCCTGGTCCTTCATTGGATCAGCAGCCCTGCCTCGCCACGCAGAGCACGCTGGGTAATACGGTTCTCACGCCTCCGTGTGCGGGGGCGCAGGCGCCCCCTGTCTGGCAGTGTGCGCTAGCGCTCACAGAACAGGAGGGACTTCATTGCATCTTAAAGGGGCGGAGTGCAGAGCTCTAGTGGAGTGCTGTCAGCAACCCATTACTAAAGTTTTTAGAGACATGGCATTGCAGACTCCATCAAGCTCAGCATGCTGCCAGAGACTAAAAGTATTGTTTCCGATGCTCCCAAAGGCTATAAATTCAAATGGAATTTTCATTCCACAGAGTCACCAGATCCAAAATGTGTCCGCTCGTGGTTGGGAATGAATAAACATTAATGTGTTCTTCAAATTCATGTAGCCTGAGCCAGTTTTATGAATTTTAGTAAGCTTTCACAAGAGAGAAAGATTCCAGGCAGGACCATGACAGGGAAAACAAAGGTAGATGTTGAGTTGCTCTGAAGCAAGGGTGGACAACAGTGGTGCTCTGCCTCTGCTTCCCACAGAAAACACTTCTCCTGCTTTGTAGTCAGTCACTTTATCCAGATAGTATTTTTACTCCATGTATCAAAATATATTTAAGTCCTGTTGGAAATCTGACATCCACCTCAAACCAAGAGTTGCTTCCCAAATGGTATCTTGGTATGAGACAGTGGCTGCGGTGTTCATGGTTGGAGAACATGTGCCAAGGGGGCCTATGAACCCTGAGGTAAAGACTGGGACACCATGATCTCATCTCCTTGCTGGGAAGTGATTATCTGATATTTTATCTGTAATTGCAGGGTCAGTATCTGCATGGTGAGTTATGATTATCTAAGTAGAACAGTTGGGAAGTGAAAATTACTGAAAGTATTAATAATGACTATGTAGTTATTCAAAGATAATGGCAGAAACCACTCTGGAGAAATGCCAGTAACGGGTTAAAAAGCTAAGATCTCAGTAAAGTTTAGAAAGTCTAAGGAGAGCTAGAACTAAGCTGGGCAGGTGAAAATGCTGAAACCTTGGTCACACTGAGGCTTTTTACTCCAGATATGATTCTTTTTCACTCTTGAAAACTTTGAACAATACCAGCTTAGAGGGAGATTTAAAAGGATGTTTAGAGTTGCCGGAAGACTGAAAGTGAACAGGGGATCTGTGGTGTCATGTTTATTCCCTGCTCCAACAAATGTTCAATGGAGTTAACGAGTTACATTACTGTAGGGGCATGGGACACATCAGGACACAAGAGAGACAAAGATACCTGCCCTCCTGGAGCTTACATTCTATTCAAGGAAGACAGACAGGAAACATGAAAGAAGAAATATTAAATTATATAATATATATTGGAATGTTGTAGGCACAATAGAAAGAAGCAAATGAGCATGCTGAGAAGTAGGGAGATGGGATGTAATGTTATAGTACAGTAAGGGAGGCCTCCTTAATAACACAACTGGCAAGGTGAGGAAGGAGCCATGTAGATTATAATTATTATTATAAAAATAATTATTATTTTAAGTTCCAAACAAAAGAAACAAGTAGCTCAGGGTCTTCTCTGGGTGGAGCCTGGCCCAGGCTTGAGCTACCCCCTTCACCCCAGAGCTTCCTCACAGGGTCCCTCAGCAGCAGAGGGCTTGCAACCTCCAGATGGGTGTCAGGTTAAAAGTAAAATCTGCAGTGGATTTTCTGTTTCCAAACTCCCAAACCCTGAAAAAATATCTCTACATTACATTACCATGAAACTCCTTGAATGTCTCTTATGAATAACATTACACTTGTTTAGAACTCAATCTTGAATAACTATTTAAACAATACTTGTTTCTGTACACACAGTAAGCACGAAGTTAGGGTTAGGATAATTTTTATTCAATACTGAATCACAAATTTCTGGCAGGTTCATGGGCACAGTATATGAGCCTATACATGCAAAAAAGGAAATGTTATTAAATAAATGATTGAATGGCAGGAGAGAACTTAGAGCCCAGTTTCTATAGCTGAAAAAAAAAATAAGGAAAGGAAAGCAGAATCGAGAGCGGTGGGTATCACTGCACAAAGGGGCTGAATGTCAGGAAGCCTGAAGACACTAGCGTGGAGGTGTTTTTCAGCCAACAGCTTGGGCTGGCAATCAGGGATATCCGAAAGACAAACTAGGAGAGAGAGTAAAGGAGACCAAGTGCTTCTCAGGAATAGCATAGTGCATATGGTTCCAGCTTTATGGAAAGGTCCAGGGGAGAGGTAGGACAAATACCATGGAGCCATGAGGTCCAAACACATAACATCAATAACAGAGATGACATTTCCTCAGCCTCTCAATCTATCTGGAATACCCCAAAGAACAATATGCATCATTTTTTCATACTTATGTTTTTGCTCTTCAATGAGCCAGTGTTTCTCATAGGAATTAAGATATTTACTAAGAGATTCGGGATCCAAGAGAGAGAAGAGCACACATGAGGCATTTCAGTTCACACTCCATCCCTGTGAGTCTTCTGACAACACCTCCTTCTTTCCCTGGACCCCATCACCACCAACTCAGGCCAATCACCACACTCCCTGGCCAATACCATAGTAATCTCACTGTCCTCTCCACATGCCATCTGGCACACAGCATCTAGAACATGCTTGGCAAATTCAACCAGGATTAAGTACTACTCATATCTCTGATGGCCACGACTACCAAGGGCATCCCTGATTCCTGCTGTGAAGGCCTAATCTGTGCTTCAACCTCAGCAAACCCACATGCAAATTTCAGTAACCTCAGCCCTCTTCCACTGTTCCAAGGCCAGCTCCTAAAGACCCCCCCCCAGGCGACTCTCCCAGCTGACGCCATTCATGCCTGAGCTCATCTTCCAGCTGAATGAAACTCCCCAGGTCCCATCAAGGATCACCACAAAAGCCTGCCAAGTCCACAGACAGAGGAATAACCACTGGCACTGGCCTCATTATTGTCTTACCTCCATTACTGCTATGCTTTGCAGCCATCTCATGTCTCCTCCCTCTTGGAAGTGCCTGCCAGATTCTCCCCCATGTATACCACCCCTCCTCTCCCCCACATGTTTTTGTACCTCTCACCATCTCCAACTGGGTACCCAAGAAAGAAACCCAGTTCTAGGCTCCCACTCTCCCCTTTCTGGCCTGGTAGCATCATTGCCACCATGACCTGGAGTCTCCTTTCTAAATGTGACCCACAGCTCTATCCCAGTCCACACACCATCTGCCACCTGTGGCTGTCTCCAGCTTCAGCTCCTTCCCTGAACTCCAGATGCATGTGCCCAGCTGTACATTTGACACCTCCACTCAAGTGCCTCTGGAATATCTCAGACTCAACACAGCCCAAAACCTAACTCCTAATGTGTCTTCTGAAATTTACTCCCACAACTGAGTTCTCTACCTCTCGCGATGGCACTTTTACCTTCTGTCTTCTAAAGCAAAAAAATTTGGGGGTCATCCCTGATGTCTCCCTTTCTCTTGCTTATCCTGCACATCAGAAGATCCGGTTGGCCCTATTTAAACAATACATCCAGAACTAAACACTTCTCCCTCCTCCACAGCCACCCCTCTCTAGTTGAGCCGCCATCAACACTCGTAGTTTAAGTACCCTCCTCCCTGAGCACCAGCCAGTTCTCCTCTCAGCCACCAGAGGGAGCCTGTTAAAACCTGATTCGGATCACGTTCTTTCTGTTCCAATCTTCCATGGCTCCCACTACCCAGAAATTAGTGGCCCAGCGCCTCAGCCTCTCTTTTTAGGCATGGTGCCTGCCCCTCAGTTCTTTATTCCCACCAGAGAAGGGAGCCCTGCGATTCCTTGAACTCCCAACTCTGTCTCACCTCCGACTGTTCTGCATTCTGGTTCCTGTGCCGGCGTAGGGAGTCCGCATCTCATTGTTTACCAAAAATTGTAACCAGCCCATAGTTGCATGGCCTGGATTCTGGACCACGGGATGAAAAGGATCCCACCCAAGGCCCACAGACCTAAGGATCGGGAGTGGGATAGGCAAAGAGTCCCAAGATACCCTCATCCTGTATATCGGGGGGACGGGACCATGTGCTCGGGGGTCCGAGGGAGGGAGGGACTGAGACGGATCCTCCATGCACCTGAGCCGCGTGCATCAGCGCCCTCGCTGCCATGGGAACCTGTGGCGAAGCAAGGCCGGGAGAGACTGGCGACCGGGAGAGTCCAGCGGACTCAGCCGACCCCGCACCGTGGCCAGCCACGAGTCGGGTGTGACTTTGGGTAGAGGGTAACCTGCCGAGCCTCAGTGTCCCCAGTGCAAAATGCGTCCGACGCTCACTCTGGGCGCCGCCTCCGGGGCTGCGGGGAAGGAGGGCGGGTGCGGAGGCCCGGGAGAGCGCGGCCCCAGCCCGACACTTCCATTACGGGGTTTCAGGGCTTGTACAGAGGCGCAGAGCTGAGTCCCAACCTCCTCACTCTCCAAGGGCCGCCTGAGAACCGCGCGCCGCCCAGCGCTCAGGTCTCCACAGCCGAGGTGCACCGATCCACGGCTCCCCAAATGACGCCCTGAGACGGCGACGCAGGAAGTGCCGCCCCCGACATTGCGGCCGCAGCCTGCACCACGAGGGTCGCTAGCAAAGGTCTCAAAAGCTTTGGGGAGGGGGCGGGGCTTCGCTTCCTCTTAAAGGGACAGCTCCCGGCTTTCTGGAGCCATCTTGGGCCATTACTGGCCCTGGGGATCCCCAGCAGGTAACCGGTGACATGGGCGCACGAGTCCTTACGGGGTTTGGGTGGTCAAAACCTCTAAAGAATTTCACACTTTCCAGGCTGTGTGGCCCTGGGCAAGTAGGTTAGGCCTTCTGAGCCCCCGGGAACCGAGATGTAAAACGGGGAGGTACCACTTCTCTCCATGGCTTTTGTTTACTAACACTCAATGACTCTCTAATTCTTTGGTTCTCCAATAATGGTCCCCAGACCAGCAGCATCAGTATCACCCGGGAACTTAGAAATGCAAGTTTTTAGGCCCCACCCTAGACCTGGGTCTCGCTGTGGGGCTGAGGCCCGGCACTCTGTTCTTTAACAGGCCCTTGATGCTCGCTCAAGGTATACAACTGACTGTAAGTAAAAGCGCAGAGACTAAAATTGGAAACTAGTACTACCCTCCTTATGAGAAGTGACATAAAAGCTTAGCACAAGGCCTGGCACATGGTCCTAAATACATAAAGCCATTATTATCATTATTATTATTATTATTATTATTATTATTATTGTTATTGGCAACATGACCAAAGGATCACCCATATACTGCTGTGGGAGGGTAATTCAGAGATGCCTCTTTGCACAGTTATTGGCTATATTTAAACATAAAATACAATGACTTACTGAAGCAGCAAGTAGCCTTGCAGATAATGTAATGATTTCATTTATCTATTTTTCCATAAACTGCAGGTAGACTTATTACCAAAGGATATATCCTTAACAATGAGAACATTAAGACTAAGTGCCTTCATGCCTTAGAGGACAGTGGAGTTGACATGGTTGCAAGTTTGTAAGAGAAGCCGACATGTCTTCATCTCTAATTCTCAGGAGCAAGGACTTGCTCCTGCCTTCTCTCTTGCCCCACGGGCAGTTAGACCCACATACAAATGTGCAACCATGATGCTGCCCAGACACATATCTAGTTGCTCGAAGTCCCCAGGTCCCGTCCTTATCAAGACACCATCAGTCCCTGACCCGAAACTGAAGACCCCAAGGGAGCAGTACGTCAAGAGAAAGTTTGAAAACTGCAACCACTGAGGTTAAGGTGGCAACCCCAGGAAGAGCACTAATAAAACATAATGAAGATACAATTTTGCAATCACTTCTGTCCATATTCCGTTCACCACAGCTCATTCATGTGGTCCCAAATTAAGTGTACAAGAAGTTGGACATGTGTCCTCCTGAGCAACCAGAAAGAGAAAATAGCACTGGTGAGCACCTAGCCAGTTTTATGCACAATCCATTAATTTGGTCCGCAGATAGCCATTTTATTATTTCTCTTATACATTCAACATTCTCTGTGGTCTCTGCTCTCTGACCTCATTTCAAATTGGCATGTTAATATTTTTCCAAATAGCAGTTAGGTTGTAAATGTCTCTTTCTTGATGGAAAATAATATATACAAAAGGAACATGCAATTTTTTAAAGAAAAAGGTCCATCTAAAACTGAACCAAATACAGCATCTCCATTTTGCCATTTCCCATCCTGCTTTTCACAAACTTACTTAAATCACACTACTGAAATAACAGTTTAGAGTATACATTCCACTTTCCCCACAAACTTTAATTTAGGTTGAACCATATGAAGTTGGCAGGAAGCATGACTGGCTCAGGTGGCTCAACCAGCAGGTGGGGACCATGCAAGCAGAGCGAGGGGGACCCATGGGTTTGTGCCTTTATTGTGGTCCAGGGGTGGATGTTAGTAGACTTCCCACGGGAGTCAAGGAATGGTTAATTAAAAGCAAAAGCGCACAAAAAAGATGATCCAACTCTGCTCTGAAGGTGGTGGGGATGGTTAGCTTATTATTTGTGACCAGCTATAGGCTTTGGGTGAGGTGAGTGGTGGCCACACATGTCAGTTGGGGCTTTAGAGGAGTTGGTGCCCCAGGGCTAGAGAAGTGCTTATTAACTAGGCCAAAGGTCAGTGTTAAGGTCTGTGACTTAGCCAAAGTAAGAGGAACACTGAGGCAGCACACACAAAATTTTGATAGTTATAACAGTTTCCTCCTAAGAATGTCGTATTTTTTGCTTTTACATGAAGGTAATTTATCCATTTTGAGTTTATTTTTGTATACTGTGTGAGGTAGAGGTCCAACTTCATTCTTTTACAAATCTAGTTGTCCTGACTCTGTTTGTTGAAGACACTATTCTTTCCCCTTTGAATAGTCTTGGCATCCTCTTCAAAAATCAATTTGATCATAGATATGGGGGTTTTCTTCTGGACTCTCAATTCTATTTCATTGATCTGTGCGTCTATCCTTATGCCAGGGCCACATTGTTTTGATTACTATAGCTTTCAAGTAAGTTTTGACATTGGGATGTGGAGTCTTCCATCTTTATTCTTTTTAAAGACCATTTTGGCTATTCAGGACCCATGTGAATTTGAAGATCAGTTTTTCAATTTGTGGAAAAAAGGTTGTTGAATTGTGATAGGGAATGCACTGAATACTTAATTCATTTTGGGGGTTTAATGCTATGTTAACAATGTTGTCTTACAACTCATGAACATGGGATGGCTTTCCATTCAGTTGGGTTTTGTATAATTTCTTTCAACAATATTTTCAGTGGACAGTCTAGCACTTCTGTTCTGGTTTGCTAATGCTGCCATTATGCAAAATACCAGTAATGGATTGGCTTTTATAAAGGGGTTTTATTTGGTTACAGATTTACTTCTACAGCTATAAAAGTGTCCAAACCAAAGCAAAAACACGAGTATACCTTCACTGGAGAAAGGCCATTGGTGTCCGGAAAAACTCTGTTAGCTCGGAAAGCCCTTGGCTGGAGTCTGCTTGCTCCTAGGTTGTGTTTCAAAATGGCGTTCTCCAAAATGTCTCTAGGTTTAGCTTCTTGGGTCAAACTCTGGGCTAGTATCACCAAAGCATCAGCAAAAGTCTGCTTTCAACAGCCATCTCCAAAATGTCTAAGCTGCAGCAGTGAGCTCCTTCTATCTGAGCTCTTATAGGGCTCCTGTGAACTAATTAAGACCCATGCTGAATGGGTAGGGCCATATTTCCATGGAAATAATTTAATCAAAGGTATTACCCACAGTTGGTTGGGTTACATCTCCATGGAAACAACCTAACCCAAAGGTTCCAACTTAATCAACACTAATATGTCTGCCTCCATAAGACTGCTTTAAAGAACATGGCATTTTGGGGGACATAATACATCCAAACCAGCACAAATTCCTTTGCAAAATTTATCACTAAGTATTTTAGTATTTTTTATTCTATTTTAAATGGAATCATTTCCTTAATTTATTTTTCAGATTGTTAATTACTAGTGTGTAGAAATCCAACTGTCTTTTGTGTATTGGTCTTGTTGCCTGTAACTGCTGAACTTCTTAGTTCAAATCATTTTATTGTGTATTATTTGAGATTTTCTCTATATAGAATCATGTTCTTTGCAAATACAGTTTTACTTCTTCCTTTCCAATCTGGAAGCCTTCTGATTCTTTTTCTTGTCTTAATTGCTCTAAAACTTCTAGTACAATGTTCAATAGCAGTGGTGAAAGCAGGCTTCCTTATCTTGTTCCATATCTTAGGGGGAAAGATTCAGACTTTCACCATTAGATATGATGTTAGCTGTGGGCTTTTCATATATGCCCTTTTTATCGTGTTGAGGGAGTTCCCTTCTACTCCTAGTGTTATAACTGTTTTCATCAAGAAAGGATGCTGTATTTTGTCATGCCTTTTCTACATCATTTGAACTGATTATGTGGTTTTTATCCTTCATTCTGGTAATGTGGTGTATTACATTAATTGACTTTTCTTATGTTGAAACAACTTTGCATACCAGAGATAAATCCCACTTGATCATGGTGTCTAATTCTTTTAATACGCTGTTGGATTTGGCTCGCTAGTATTTTGTTTAGGGGGGGGTTGCATCTATATTGAAAAGAGCTGTTGGTCTGTAATTTTCTTTTCTTGTGGTATCTTTATCTGGCCTTAGTATGAGGGTGATGTTGACCTTATACAGCGAATGGGGGAGTGTTCATTCCTTCCTCTTCAAATTTTTTTTTTAGAGGATATTCATTGTATTTTATTTGGCTGCAAAGCTTCCTTTCCCCATTCCACAGAGAATATCAATTTTTGGAGAAATCAGCACACATACCCCCCACTCCCTGCCCCCACCCCCAACCCACATTAGATGCAATCTAAGTGCAATGGTAAATCCAAATAACTGCTCTTCCACCATGTAAGCCAAAGGGGTCCTTGAGGGCTTCTCTGCCAGACTCAGTGGCAGATATGTGGCCAAGCTTGCCCGGCTGATGCTCTCTTTGAGGGCTCTGATTTCTCTGTGTGCACAGCTGTTTAATCAGGATCCAGCCTGCTGATGAGGCTGTTGCCTGGCACCCTGGGAGCTGCATTAACCCTTTGGTGTCCTCCTGAAAGTTGGCTGGACGGAGAGTCCTGTATCTGCAGACTCCAGGGAATAAAAAGGCCACAGAGGGGACAGAGGGAGCTGCTAGTCTGAGCAGCTGGGAGGCTAGTCTGAGCTGCCTGGAGAGGCAGGGCCAGGGAGAGAGCCCGAGAGACTGAGGCAGCAGTACTTGGGACCCTCTGACTTTACTTCACATTCCTTTCTCCCACCCCCACCCCCACTCTTAAGAAGGACGTGTCTCATAAGTAGGATAACCCCCAAATTTATCATCTAAACCAGGACAGTTCTGAGTATAAGGGAGGCATCACTAACAATGACCTTGAAACAACAACATTACCCCTCCTCAGGAGAGACCAGGGATCACATAGCTGAGGGCATTTCCCAGGGAGGGACTCAGCTAGGGGAATAAGTGCCTGGGTCCGGAAGGGGGATCTGATGGCACATCACAGTGGCAGCCATCCCCTGTGGCGCCAGCAGCCCCGTGGCCTGGCCTGGTTTACTCTAAGTGGCACAGCTGGGATCTGGCACCCATTCCTGGCTCCACAGAGGTTGCTGGGATGAAATTTCTCAGGAGGAGGCTGACCAACCATGGCAGGGAGAGAAGAAAGGACTGCTCCTGAGGTAGCCACCCTCCTGGAGCCTGAGTTCCTCCACCAGAGTGTTGCCAGTCTCTGCAGCTCTCCTGCTGCATTTCCCACACTCAGCGGAAGTGTTTCTGCCACTTGCTTTCTTTGCCCTTTCAACCCCTCTGCACTGCATGATGAGGAAACAGGAGCTGTTGGGAGACCACGTCTCTGTGCTGAACAAACTGTATTTGACAAAACAGTGCTTGTGCCTGTCTCCTGGTCTGAGGGGTTCCCCTATCAGGGGGGCAGGGGCAGCTGGGATGGAGCCAAGAAGAGGTACCCAGAGCATTGGCTAAGAGGAAATCTGTGGAAAATCCATTATAAAGCTAAAGGTAAAAATCTAAATGAGAAATTTCAGGCTTGCAAAATGAAGGAGGGACAAGTTCCTCGTGGGTCTGAGTCCAGCTAGCCTGACTTCAAATCCCAGCTCCTATGCCTTCTAACTGGGGGACTTCAGACATAACTCCACATCACCAGTAAGATGGAGAGGACTCTGTATGATAGACCATTGTGAGGATTCAATGAATTAATCTGGGAATATGTGCTGGTACCCTGCCGAGCACGTGATGTGCTCGGCCTCCCTTCTCCCCAGTACAGGCCTGCAAGGTGAGTCTCAACAAGCTCCAAATCCCAAAAGGATCTCAACCTGTGCCTGTTTGCTTTCAAAAACAGATGTTGGATTTTGTCAAATGCTTTTTCAGCATCTATTGCGATGATCATTTGATTTTTCCCTTTCGAATTGTTAATGTGTTGTAATACATTGATTGATTTTCTTATGTTGAACCATCCCTGCATGCCTGGAATGAACCCCATGTGGTCATGGTGTATGATTTTTTTAATGTGTCTTTGGATTTGATTTGCAAGTATTTTGTTGAGGATTTTTGCATCTATATTCATTAGGGAGATTGGCCAGTAGTTTTCCTTTTTTGTAGCATCTTTGCCTGGTTTTGGTATTAGATTGATGCTAGTTTCATAAAATGAGTTAGGTAGCGTTCCATTTTCTTCAATGTTTTGAGAGTTTAAGTAAGATTGGTGTCAGTTCTTCTTGGAAAGTTTGGTAGAATTCCCCTGTGAAGCCATCTGGCCCTGGGCATTTATTTGTGGGAAGCTTTTTGATGACTGATTGGATCTCTTGGCTTGTGATGGGTTGGTGAGGTCTTCTATTTCTTCTCTGGTCAGTCTAGGTTGTTCATACACTTCCAGGAAATCATCCATTTCCTCTACATTATCCAGTTTGTTGCCATACAGTTGTTCATAGTATCCTCTTATAATTTTTTTTAATTTCTTAGGGATCTGCAGTTATGTCACTTTTTTCATTCATTATTTTGTTTATATGGGTCTTCTCTCTTTTTTATTTTGTCAGTCTAGCTAGGGGCTTGTCAATCTTGTGGATCTTCTCAAAGAACCAACTTTTGGTGATATTTATCCTCTCTACTGTTTTTTTGTTCTCTATGTCATTTATTTCTGTTTTAATCCTTGTTATTTCTTTTCTTCTACTTGGTTTAGGATTGGTTTGCTGTTCATTTTCTAGCTTCTTCAGTTGATCCATTAGTTCTTTGATTT
>PVKY010006264.1:0-16222 GCA_004027775.1 Bradypus variegatus
TTGTTATCTTTAGTTGTCTAGGCATCTGATTTTCTTGATTAGTTTATTTTGGAGCTTGTTTTCTATCTTTTACTGCTAAAGGAACCCAAACGGTCCATTCCCCAATTGGCAAAGACCGCTGCTTTGATATTCCTTAATGCAGAGTTCCTTCAAGATCTCAAACTGACGAACATATACAGCAAGGTTTGATGATCACCTCGTTGCGGCCCCCTCCTCCACGCCCTGGAAGTCGCAGCCCACGTGCACGCCCCTCAACCTGCGTGTTCGCTCCCGGGCTGCGCAGGAAGAAGTGCCCCATGCCAACAATCTTTTAAAAATGATTTAAAAAAAATAAAAAGCCATATCCTTAGGAAGATCATGGTTTTCTAAGCATGAAAAGATCTTTTATTTTTGACATTTTCTTGTGTTATGGTTTCTTCAAACTGTTCAAAAGCCCCACTTTGAAAAGTTTACCTGCCAAACAAGGGGATGGCATGTGATCTTAGAGAACAAAATCAAAATAGAAGAATAGAAGACTAATGAACAATTAGCTAGAGATAGCTCTATTTTTTAGGATAAAGAACTAAACCCACTTAACACTATTACATATTATATGTGAAAATGTACACAAAGAGAAAACGTGTACTAAACAGAAAATTTTGCAATACAATGTGCTCTCAGTATTTAATGTTTAAGTCTGAATGGTTTATGAATCAAATCCACTCTTTTCAGACCTCTTCTCAGGGGTTGGCTGCCTAAATACATTAGTAGTATACTAAAATCAAGGTTAGCATTAACCTGTGCAACTAATCAGGAAAAGCAGCAAAATTTCATCCAGTACCTCCCTGTCCACAAGTTTTTACACATCTTGTGAGAGAGAACTAGCTGAATTCCTATTCTTGTAGGAATCAGAATCTTTTTTATATTTCAAATGATTCTCGTTCAAAAGATTTTTGGAAATATGGTTTTTTTATACCAGTTCTAACAAATGCTCTTTACTTTGTTTTTAGTAATTAATAAAAATTCATTTCATACATTAAGCACACAGAATGGCTTACCCCCAGCAACTCTTAAAAAATGTACAGAAAATCAAAGTATCACTAATGCAATTACACTACAAAAGGCCTCTATGGGATATATGAATTCCATATTCCAAAGAATGAAGTTCAAACATGAATTACAAAATGAGAAAAAGACCATTCCTAAAATAAGGATTTTATTAATTATATAATTTTGCACAATGCAAATGAATTTTTAAAGCTTATTACCATAAGAAATTACCTTCATTTATTTTGGATATATCCACATTAGAATTATTCAGCTGCAGCGTGGCTTGCAAAGCAGGGAGCAACTGTCTAAGAAGATTTGGGTCCTGAAGTAAGGGAGGTATTGGTGACTGTGGGACAGGTGAAACAGGGACTGTAGGAGCCGATGTTAGAGGTGCAGACGTGGGATTCAGTCCAGAGGCAGAAGACGTGGAAGGAGTTGTGCAAGAATGTGATACAGATTTGTCTCCTGATGTAGATTCTAAATAAAAAGGAGATGATAAAGCTGAAAAAGATTACTTGAATACAGGAAACTGGAACCAACATCAAATGGCATCTCTCATGTACTAGGCACCAAATACAAGGAATCTCATTTAATCTTCATAAGGTAGTTCATACAGGAAATACCTGAATGAACAGAACAATGAGATAGGTATTGTTATCCCTATCTTATAGGGAAAACAAGAAAGATTATATAACTTATTTGAAGTCTCAAAAACTCACAAAGCAGTGAATTAACCATATCCATGTCTGATTCTCAAAATACCACAATGTCCACTAGTAATGCACCTCGAGCAATAAATATGTTAACCACACATTCAAATAAGCTTCAATCAGGAAAAAGGGACAATATAATTTAACTTGTATGCCTGATAAAAAGAACTTAAGGTAAAAAACCTACCTAAATGACCATGGCCTTATATACAAATCAGGGTAAGAACCATGGCAGCTACCCCCGAGAAGGCAGAAGGTGTGATGAAGGGAGATGCCTACTTTGAACTTCTATACTTATCCTTTATATTTGAGTTTTACAAGTACATACACCCACCCTTTTGTAATTAAATATATAAAGCAATTAGCTAGTCTCTAAATCATCCAAAAATTATTAGCACTAAAAAGGACCCTTATTAAAAGCAAAAATCCCTCATAGTATTTAGAAAGAAATAAAATGATATGTAACATTTGTGAAAAACTATCGTTATTTTGAAAACTGTTATTTCATATTATCTAAATATATTCAATGCAATTGCAAGCAAAACTCCAACAGCATTTGACAAGCTGATTCTGTAACTTATATGTAACAGTTATGGATTAGTGAGAGTCAAGAAATTCCAGAAGGAAAAAAAAAACACAGCTAGCAGGAGTTGCCCTACCAATTAACAAAGCTTAACTTTAAAAGAGAACAATTTAAGGTGGATTTAAGTCTTTGGAACTAGTGGCCATCAGGAAGCAGATTTCTAAAACTACAAAGTAGCAAAACAAATCCAAAGTATCAGTAATCAGACTATTCAAAAGAACTCCAATAAATCAAGAAAGCAACCTATAGAAAAATGAAAAAAGACATGAAAAGATATTTCACAGAAGAAACTTGGAATGCCTAAAAACTTCAAGAAAATATGTTCAAGTTCATTAATAATTGGAAAATATAAATTAAAACCAACAAGATATCCTTTTATACTCAGAATGGCAAAAATTTAAATAACTAGTAATATCAAATGTTGGCAAGAGTAATGAGAACATTTAACATTTCTGATAGAGGTTAAGTTGGTGCAACCACAGTGGAAACATTTAACCATTTGCCTAACAGCACTGTGCTTGTTTTATATTTCAACACAAAACTAGAACAAACAACAAGCAAGTGAATAAGCTGTGATCTTTTTATATTGTGGCATTTTACTGACACAGTGACTTTATCGGAGGAAGAAAAGAGAAATCACTCAGACTAGACTATCAAAGATTGCCACACATGGTATTTCACAATATCAGCCCAAAGAGAGTAAATGTGCAGATTTGCTGAAGTCTCTTTAATTTCCAATACATACCCATTTCTTGAAAAATTTCAACTTCTTAACATCCATCACATGGCTAAGACTACAGTGACAGAGTCAGTTCAGTATGAGAGAATGTCAGGAGAAATGATTTGAATGTTACAGGATTTCATACTCATATTTCTGTTTTTCTTGATTAATCATGATCAACTTGAAAGGCCTAGGATTTAAGTTTTTGTAAGGCACACTTTTAAAGGAGGGTCCATGAATTTAGGAGAGTACCTATTATCTTCACCTTTGTTATTTTGGATTCATAGATAAATAAAATAAGGAACTTGAATGAAATGATAAAAAAATTTTTTTCCTTGTGAACACCTGCTTTCAGTTATTACATTTTATGGGGTAAGTTATAGACTGTACTAATTTCTGAAACGGGAAGGTCTCCAGATCATATCCCTTAAAATTCTTTTATACACAGCTTACAGGTATCTTGATTAATGCTTTAATGAAATAAATTCTATATTTTTATTTGCTGCATACAAAATTAGTACTTATAATTAGTACTTATATCCCTATTTGCAATAATCCTAATTTTTTTTGTTACTTCTACAGTGGATTTTCTTGTGCTTTTAATGACACATTTAAAGGAGGAGGTACAAGGTGTTTACAACTTCGTTTTGGGGCTGCCCAATCTAGCTGAAGAGTCGAAAAGTTAACAGAAGAGCTTGAAAAACCCTCAGTATTGTCCTTCAATCCAAGCAAAGAACACTTCAAAATGGAAAGCTAATATACATCACCACAAAGAAACCAATAAAATTAAACACCCTTAGCCTCTACTTTTAACAAGCTTATTTACAGTGACGCTGAGGACAGATTTATTTTGTAGCTTTGTGAGAAAAGATTCTAGATGGACAGTGTGGAAACCAGCTGAATACTACTCAATACTTACGGAATCCTTGGGCAAGTGACATCTCTGAAGACCAGATTTTCTCCATTAAAAGGTTTAATTTTGAGTATCAGTTCTGAAAAGAACAGTTATCAGAAACCACTAGTTGTGGGGGTTTTTGTCTGTTTTTTTTTTTTTTAAATACAGTTACCTGGACTCCACTGTAGACCAAATGAACCTGCCCTTCTAAAGCATTTACATATTAAACATTTTTGTTATTGTTTGCCTCAATCAGTATGTATAGAGAACTAATAACTGAATTTAATGATACAAACATAAAATCCTATTCTTAGAAGGAATCTCAGCTTTATCATTAAAACATTACAAAAGAGAGAAGTTTTATGTAAGGGGTTGGTTGGGTGGTGCCCAAAATGGGACTTGGCACCCAAATGACATCAACATATGCTTGTAGAATGGATGTCTGACTCTGCAGTACAGGAACACATGCTGAATATGAGCTCTTCTCCTAGCTTCTAGGCCAATCTTTTGGACTGGCCTCAAATCTCATGTCGTCGGGAAAAAAGCCGTAGGTTTCTATGAGGGTTAATTTTATGTGTCAAACTGGCTAGGCTATGGTGACCACTTTTATGGTTAACTACTAGTCTAGATGTTGCAGTGAAGGTGTTTTGTAGATGTGATTAATATCTACAATCAGCTTTCAGTACAGGTGAATGCTCTTGATAATGTAAGTGGGCTTTATCCCACAGTTGAAGCTGAGGACAAAAAACATGACTCTTCCCAAAGAAAATAAACTTCTAATCCCAAGCTTACAACTTCTTCAACTCCTGTGTTACTTTCCAGCTTGCAGGCCTTCTCTATGGATTTCAGAACTCAGTGCTGTAACATCAACTCTTGTATGAATTTCCAGCCCACAGGCCTGCCCTACAGATTTCAGACTTGCTAGCCCCAATCACATAAGCTAACTCCTTAAAAGATATGTATGTATGCATGTATACACACACACACACACACACCCCTATTGGTTCTGTTTCTCTAGAGAATCCTGACAGTTTCCATAAATAATTCACAAAGCAATGAACAGTTCATTTTATGCTATATTTACAAGAAACGGACCCTTTACAAAGGGTCTTCCAAACAAATTTATTTGTCTTCCAAACAAATTTATCTTAGATTTACTTTAAGTAATCTCAGGAAATAATCCCCCCTTTTGAAAACACAAAGGCAACAAAATTCCTATAAAGAACAAGAAAGTGTCAGTGTGTCAGTTCTTATTTACATAGATGTCTAATTTTAATTAACACTGCTGTTTCTCTGAAACCTTTTAAGCTGGATTCTAACGTGTCAGGATGTGAGGTTAATATACCTGATCTTATGGTTACACAGATTTGTATCAAACCAAACATAAATCTAAAAATTTGGGTCTCTGAAAATAGCTAAAAACTAAGAGTAAATTTACATAAGAGAATAAACACAGTGCTTTGCATTACAAAGCTATCTAAATGGACTCTTCTACTCTAAGAACACCAGCCTCTAGTCTCATTCCTTCCAATGCAAACTTTTCTAAGCATTCAAGAAACCTACCTTACTTAAAGCATCATTTCACAGTCAGTCTCTGGCAATGGAATGCTATTTCTTTTTGGCACTAGTACTTTCTTTTTTGTGTGCCTATAATCTTTTGAGGATATCTAGGGGTCTCTTACTAAGCTATTTTAAGGTTAAATGAACTAAGTTGCATTCCCTTCTGGTGTTTCCATGACTTGCAGATCTCTAACAAATGTTTTACTTTAATATAAGCCATAAAGTAAGTATGTTAAGGCTGTGACTTCCTTTAATTATTTAAATAGTGTGTGTTTCTTTAGAAGGTTAAACTCCCCCTTATGCTTATTAATTAATTTATACTACCAAATTCTGCCAGTAGGAGTAACCTATGAAAGATTAGATTTCACATAAAAATCGGTTACTACAACCTAACCTTTTCAGGTTTAATGTAATATTACTCAACTCTTCTAATTTCAGGCACCTTTTCAAACCATCCTAGAAAGCATAAAACAACCACCAAATTTATTTCTGACCTTTTTGGTATGTCAATAATCTACAGTAAGATCTAAAAATAATACTGCACTTTAAAAGTAAATGGTACCAATTGCATCTCTAATCACACAGGCAACATAACATTTATTTTAATAGAAACAGATTTTAAGACAAACAGTACCAAGTCCTAGAGACAAGAACCGTTTAGTACCAAACACTTAGAGATGGATTACCAGGCTAGTCAAATTTCTCTCCATTTATTTCCTATGTTTTGATAGCTGCTATAATGCTATACAGGCATGTGAACTATAAAACTCAAACTGGTGCTACATAAAGGGCAGGTTGCTTGTTTTTAGTTTTGTAATAGTGGTGTTACATGGAGAGTACAACAGAGGGTTATAAAGGAAAACACAGTATGTAAGGGTAGCAGGAAAAACAGATAAGTTTTGACAACACCTGTATATAAACTTACTGTGACTTACACTGTAATTTAGTCTTAATTATATAATTCATAAATATTTCAATTGTCGCACAATGTCCCATCTTACAGATGAACGCAGTGTTTAATCATTTCCCCTGCAATTAACATTTGGGTTGTTTCAAATTTTTCACTAATAAACAAATGCTACAATAAGAATCCTTGTGCACAATACTGCAGTGAATCTCTAGGATAAATTTAGCCAAATTACTGGTCTAAAAGGTAAGCATTATTTTAAAACCTTAACAGATTTTGCTAAACTGACCTCCATACTAGGAGCACCAAGTTGCACAAATTATGCTTCCCTGCATTCAATCTTAAGGATGAAAAAATGATCTCATTTTAATCTGAATTTTTCAATATGTACCAAATTGAATTTTGCACTAAAATATGAAATTTTAATTCCTCTTCAGTAATTGACTATCCATATTCTTTGCTCATTTTTCTATCGGACTGTCTCACACTGATCCGTATTGATTCCTACGAATCCTTAACATCAACCTACTAACTCATATATGTTGCAAATATTTCCTCCCAATTTGAATTTGTCTTTTCCTCTTTATAGTATCTCTGTCACAGAGGAAGTTTTAAATGTTTTTGTGTGTTCAAATTTACCAAATTTCTTTTTTAGGGTAAAATGCATTTTGGGTACTGTTTAAGAAGGCCTTTCTTGTTCCAATTATAAAACAATATTTTCTAATATTCTTTTTATTACAGGTTTCCTCCTGTCCACTGTTCAAAATGCCATCTATAATAGACCTAATTCCTCCACTAACGTATTCAGTTATTTGCAAATATCTGAGTAACTCTGTGGTCTTTCTAATTTTTCCATGACTATTTAGAAATCCTGAATATTATTTTAAAGCAAAGCAACTGAGGGCTGAATGAGGCCCAAATCAGCCATGAGGGACCTTCTGGGTTATAAAATGGTACTTCCCTAACATACACTGAAAAAACCTTCGGGTCATTAAAATTTCCATCAGTCTATTAAAACACAAAAGGTAAGTTTATTTCAAGCCTCATATTACACATATTCACACCTCATATTAATGAGCCATTAATTCCCTTCCTATGCCCCACTGACCAACCCCACCCCCACCCCCTGCCAATCAGAGTATCACTATGGAAACAGAATGTAACTCTATTTACTCAGGATAATCCCCTGACATCTAGCTTGAGGTCACTTAATAGGTCTGTGGCTACTTTGTTTTGCTTCCAATCTTATCAATGCTAATAAAACATAACCCTAAATCAGTAAATAAGACACTTGCTGACTTAGGTCATTAAATTCTTATGACTCTGGGCAAAATAAAGAACACTTACCTACACCTCCTGCTTACTGGAATGGAGTTAAGGCCAGTTCAGAAAGGTCATTACAGTGCTAACGGATAAAAATCAGTTTTAGGTTTTTAACTGTATCAGAGTTCCTCTAGTATTTTGTTATTTGGCTGTCCAATAGAAGTCATCTTACCAACAGATACTCAAGTGTTGCCATAACACAAGAACATATCTAAGAAGAGGTAACAGTCCCTCTTGTTTCGCAATACCTAATACCAGGATTGTTCTATGAAAAACAACTGGCTCCTAAGCTTCTTCATACTTCAGTCTCTCAAGCAAGCACAGACTTGGAGTTTTCTTAGCATCTTTACCTTGGGGTTAATCAGTTCTAACTCCACTGTTGATACCCCCTACACTCAGATGCCCAACACACATGCACCATTCTTTTTCTCCAAATACATTTTTTAAAACCATGATCAATGAGGGACTTTCCCCAACCGCAACACGCTCATTACCATTCTTTCAGTTATTTATCTGTGTACAACAAATATTTATTAACTGCATATTGTTTGTCATCAACAGGATATAGCAGTAGCTAAGAAAAAGACTTTGTTCTTATGTAATTATAGAGAATCCTACCCTTGACATTGTTAGATACGGCTCAGCTACAGAATAAGCACTTAAGACCAACAGACTAACCTGATTTGAACCATCAACTCAATTTCAACTATTTATTTGTTCAGGGAAACCCAAACTAGGATCAGAAGAGTCAATAGGAAGCATAATATAAATAACATGAAGATCTCCTTAGAGAAAAAACCAAAGTCAAAACTTCAAATTAACTCACGCTTCACCAATTTAGGCTAACTAAAGAACAATCTAATAAGTCAAAATTACCATATAATTCATTTAAGGAAATAAAATGTTTTTAATCCACATGCACAAGTACGATTTTCCCTATTTACACAGACAATTCCAAGGTAATCAAGTTCTTTCCTGTAAGTTTAAAATTACTATACATAAAAGCCTGCATAGAGAGCAGAACCTAAGATGGTGGCCAGGTGAGACAGGGCAAAAAAACACCTCCATGAAAAACACTAGATAAAAACCAGAAGGTGACCCAGAATACCGGTTTCAGTGATGCAACAGCTGGACAAGGTCTGCTAAAACCACAGGGGCCGTGCACTTGGCGAAACCGGGAGTCTGCATTCTGAAACGAGTCAGTAAGATGGCTGAAAGACCTGCAGCCATGCTGCGGTGTGGAGAAGCTGGGGGTTGGCGTTTGGAGACAGACTGGTTCATTTTTAAGAAAGGGGGGGGGGCTACGAGCGGCTGCAGTTGCAATGGTTGGAACTGCGCAGTGAAGCACGGCAGGAGTGGGCTGAGCCAACCTCTCGGTGTCTGGCATGGAGAACAGCCCACCGCAGATTCCCTCAGGGCCATGGGAGCAGTGGGGAGAGCCAAAAGGAGAAAGAAACCCCACTGCATGCAGCTGGCTCCCCAGCGGGTTGGAGACACTCCTGCCTGGGGCCGTGCCCACAGCCCAGAGCTGCACCAGTTGTCCCAGAGCTGGGAAGGAGGAACTGTGCCGGGGGGGGGGGGCGCGTTGAGACGCCCCATTCAGCCATCTTTGCATCAGGCTGAGAGCGCCCCTGCATGGCCCAGCGGTCCAGGGCTTCCCTTAAGTGACAGTGCACACTGGTGACGTAGCACAGCCTTCCCTCAGCAGAGGTCCTGGAAGATCACAGCTGAGAAGGGGGGCCCGCTCATTAAACCCAGGGATGCTACGTCAATGCTGGTGGTTTGTGGGTCAGCGACAGAGAAAACCTGGGGCAAAACTGAAATGAAGGCTTCGACTCTTGCAACAGCCTTGAGTCTCCAGGAACCCCTGGGAGGTTTGAATATTAAAGCTGCCCTGCCTCCCTAACCACCCAGACACACGCCCCAAATTCAGGGCAGACAGCTCCAACAACACACCCAAACTGAGTTCACCAACTGAACCCCACAAGAATCATGCCCCACACACCACAAAGACAGTGCAGGAGAACTGACTTGAGGGGTATAGGTGACTCGCAGACACCATCTGTTGGTTAGTTAGAGAAAGTGTACGCTACCAACTTGTATTCCTGAAAAATTAGATTGGTCTTTTTTTTTTACAACTTGAAAGAAACCTATCAAACAAAGCAAATGCCAAGAGGCCAAAAACAACAGAACATCTTAATGCATATGATAAAACCAGACAATATGGAGAACCCAATCCCAAAAACCCAAATCAAAATATCAGAAGAGACACAGTACTTGGCACAATTAATCAAAGAACTACAATCGAAGAACAAAAACATGGCAAAGGTTATAAAGGACATGAAGAAGACAATGGCACAGGATATAAGGGACACAAAGAAGACCCTAGAAGAGCATAAAGAAGAAATTGCAAGAGTAAATAAAAAAACAGAAGACCTTATATAGAAATAAAAGAGACTGTTGGCCAAATTAAAAAGACTCTGGATACTTGTAATACAAGATTAGAGGAAGCTGAACAATGACTCAGTGTTCTAGACGCCCACAGAAAGAAAATGGAAGAACAAAAGAAAGAACGGAGAAAAAAATAGAAAAAATCGAAACGGATCTCAGGGATTCAACAGATGAAATAAAACGTCCAAATTTAAGAACCATTGGTGTCCCAGAAGGGGAAGAGAAGGGTAAAGGTCTAGAAAGAGTATTCAAAAAAATTGTTGGAGAAAACCTCCCAAACCTTCTACACAATATAAATACACAAAGCATAAAGGCTCAGCGAACTACAAATAGAATAAATCCAAATAAACCCATTCCAAGACATATTCTCATCAGAATCTCAAATACTCAAGAGAAGGAGCAAGTTCTGAAAGCATTAAAGGAAAAGCAATTCACCACATACAAAGCAAACAACATAAGACTAAGTTGTGACTACTCAGCGGCCACCATGGAGGCAAGAAGGCAGTGGCATGACGTATTTAAAACTCTGAGAAAAATTTCCAACCAGGAATGCTTTATCCAACAAAACTCTCCTTCAAATTTGAGGGAGAGCTTAAATTTTTCACAAACAAATGCTGAGAGAGTTTGCCAATAAAAGACCTGCCCTATTTCAGATACTAAAGGGAGCCCTACCGACAGAAAAACAAAGGGAGGAAAAAGAGATATAGAGAATTTCAACAGACATATATAGAACCTTACAACCCAAATCACCAGGACACTGATTTTTCTCTAGTGATCACAGATCTTTCTCCAGAATGCACCATATGCTGGGACATAAAACAAGCCTCAATAAATTAAAAAATAAAAAGAAAATATTCAAAGCACATTCTCTGACCACAAAGGGATACAAATAGGAGTCAATAATTTTTAATTTGTAACTCCACTGTTTACTTCATGGTATAAAACATACAAACACTAATGACAAATCAGTGGTTTTGAACTCAATGTAAAATATGTAATTTTTGACAAGAACTATATAAATGTGGGGGAATGTAGGAGTATAGGAACACAGTTTATGTGTCCTATCAAAGAAAAACAAGATTGTTATGGATTTAAGAGGTTAATTTTAAGCCCCACAGTAAATACAAAGAAATTATCAGAGACTATGACCATAGAAATGAAAAGTAAGAGCATAGGTTAAGAGAAATGGGTGAAGGGGCAATGGGGAGTTAAGAAATGAGTGTAGGGTTGCTGTTTGAGGTAAAGGGAAATTTCTAATAATGGATGGTGGGAAGGAGACAGCATTACAACATTCTAAATGTGATTAATCCCACTAATGGAATGCTAGGGAGAGGTTGGAATGGAAGATTTAGGCTGTATATATGCTTCCACAATTAAGGGAAAAAAAAAGTCTAAATAGATGACAACTGAATGCCAAGGATGACCCTGAATGGGATCTGAGGATGGAAGACAGGAGGCTCAAAGGGACACAGTTGAGACATAAGGAAAAAAAAAAAAAGGAAATATAGAATGTAAGCTTTGTATCAATGTTGAATCTCTTGTACTTCTTAGCCACGTTTAATGGGATTGCATAAAAGAACGTTCTTGTTCATCGGAATTGTATATGTGAATTATAGTGTTTGTTCAAGGATGTGTGCAGCTAGCTCTCATATATTCAGAAGACAGCAATAGATGATGGATGATAGACAGGGAGGGAAGGAGAGAGGGAAAGAAAGAAACAGTGGTGTGACCATGTTAAAGTTGGTGGATTGGGGTATCGGGGGAGGGAGGTCATGGTATGCTGGAGTTCTGTGTATAGGGTATTATTTTTGCTACTGTTCCTGTAACTTTGAATTTATTTCAAAATAATAAAAAAAAAAGCCTGTACATTATGGTTGTGTCCTCTCACTTACCAGGAATTTTGAATATTAGAGTCCAAATTAACATAATTTGCCGTGTCTTTCATTTCATATAGAACTGTGGAAAGAACGTGGATTTTGGAGTAGAAGCTCACTCACCAAGTGTTTGAACTGTGACAATTTTCAGGCTCCTCGTATCTAAGATACAAATAATACCTTCCCACAGAGTTGTTTTAGGGATTAAACTAAAATGCATATAAAATACTTAGCATCAAACCTGGTACAGTGTTAATTTTTAATTATGTTAAATCAGCAATGGTGCTTGAAGCATGGAGGAGGGAAAAGGTAGAAGGTGAACAGAGTATAAAATGCAGTTAAAAGAAAAGAAAAGAAAAGAAGTCTGATCCTAAGCTGGATACAGTCTAATTGAAAAAACTACAATTGTATGTGATGAGGGCTCTAGTAGACAAAAGCATAAAGAGCTGGGGATACAGACTGGGGGATGTTAACTGACACCAAGAACCCAAACAACATCAGAGTTGGGTAGTAAAGTACTAATGGCACCATGATGGGGATGGAGGAAAGAACATGTCCTTCAATTCAGCAAAGCTCAGAACATCAAAGAGCATGGTATGTCCTAGGAAATGGAACAAGTTTATAAAAGGGAATTTAAGAGCGGGAACAGTTGGAGATCAAGCTAGTAAGACATTGCAATCAAACTGTCAAGTACTTGCTATATTCTTTACTAAGAAGCATGATTTATTCTTTGGATAATGGGAAACCACTAAAAGTTATCAAGCAAGGAAGTGACAAAGTCCCATCTAAATTTTAGAAAGGGGCTTCCATAAGTGGATAGAATGGGTAGAATACAGCCTAATATTATTCAAGAGAGATGATGACCTGAGTGGGGTTTAAATTATGGCAGTGGCTAGAAGAGGTGAAATGGAGTCAAGACTTAAAAAGAGCCATAGGATTTTCCTTAAAATGACAGGTGTTTATAAACTACATAATTCTCTATCAGGGTAAATCTGAGATGTACACATGCAATTTGGGTACAAATCATCTTGAAGGTACCTGTCAACATTTGGAACAATCATCAATCTGTTTAATGCTTTGTGTACTATATGATAAAAATGTATGGTTTAGTTATGTGCAACACAACTGGTACAGTACCAGAGAAATTCAAATAGCATGTATAAAAGGAGACAGGAAACCAGAAGTAAAATATCTATCTCTCAGAACCCTTTGCAACAAATTAAATCCATGTGAAATAATGGATCGGGTAATAGATTACAGGCTTACAGACCCATCAGATGTGTGCAACATTTCTGGAAGGATATTTAAAAGTTTCTCAGCACGTAATAACGGTCTGCTTAGTTTCCTCTTGTTAATCTGTTTATTATTTGCTTTTTCCTTTGACTCTTCAAACTTAAGTTCCAATTCAGACATTAACACTCCTTATATCTTGTGGTCTGAGCCTTTACCATGACTTAGTTTTCCAGTTCACAAACTGAAACCAATAATTACATGTTACGTAGAAATGACAGCTTTTAAAATGTCTCTATTCATATGAAATTTTAATAAAGAGAAAATGGAGACAATTTATAAGCTAATCCATCAAGGCAATTAATACAAAAACAGAAAACTATTTAATACAAATATGAAGGGACAGTCACTTGGTTTTCATAAATTATTTACAACATTGTTAACTGCTATAAATTAAGGACTTGACATCAGTGTCAAAATGCAAAAAACATTTCAGAGACTCATTAATTATAAATTAAAAAGAAAAAGCTAAATATGACCAATTCTAGACCTAAATCTATACAGTAACATTCTAAGAGAAGTTTTAAAATGTATATTAAGCAACTTACTTAAACTAAAGAAAATAATATAATATAATAAAAAACTTAGAAACTCTAGTTCAACGTGCACCATCTAGTAATAATGTCATACCTTTTCTTTCTGTTTTCTGTGCAGGGACAGAAGATGTGGGTGTAGGCAGTTTTGATAAAGTAGATGCTCCATTAGCATCAAAAGATTTCTTTGGCTGGTGATCAGACTGTAGCGTAAATGGACTAGAAGGAACAGTGCTTGGGGTAGCAGTTGGATGAACCACTGGTTTGATGGGGTGCTGAACTGGCGCAGAACTACTGTGAGTCTCTGCTCTTGGCAGTCTGTAGTCTCTGTCATTGTGTCTGCTTGTCTGAGACAAAATATTCTGTGGGAGCAAACTACTGGCATCACTGGAATGCTTGTCTTCCACTTTAGTTCACAGTTCGAAAAAAGAGATGTTGGAATGATGGAAGGGGGAAGAAAAAAGATTACGTTAGAATCCTGCCTGTAACATCAGCTAATTATATAAGCAATATATTCTACTCATAGATCTTTTGTATAAAACTGCAAGCCCAGTTACTGTCTGCAGTTTCACCAGTAGCAGATGAATATCCAAGTCCTGGAAAAGGAGTTTTAGCTCAACTATAAATGTTAATCTATACTCAGATTTCATTGTGCTTTCAAGTGGGCCACTAGATTTTTGGGATTCTTTAGAACCACACTGTAGTTCAAACAAAACATTAAAATAAAAAACAGTATCTAGAATTGCAACACTTTTCTCAAAAAAAAAAAATCCAATATTAAAAGTAATTTGTCCATTCTTTTAAAATCTGGAACAACACAGGTTCTGACAAATGACTCAATTATCCATAAGGTTTCAATTGTAAAGTAATAACAGCTTTATTAGCTTGAATTTTCTGAATAGTGGGCTCAAAGTAGTTTATTGCTAGGGGTTAAATGACCTCTTTTTAGTATGATTCAACTTACGGCAAACTATGCACTCAATAAGTAAACAAATTAATAATATTTTAAATAATGCTGACAATACTGGAGTTAGTTATGAAATCATGATACATAATGCTATCTAGAAACTAAAGTCCTACATCCACACCATAGTCAGAAAAATCCACTTCCTATCAACAGTTATATTGCCAACAGATCCTCTTCCAATTTAAATTCACAAAAATATCTTAACCTCAGAAATAAGTACTGAAAATAGTTTAAATTCTGTATCACCATAAGCACTATGCTTCCAAAGAATAGCAAGAAAATTTCAACAATCATGTCAACAAAGCTTGTATTTATAAAAAAAAAAATCCTAAACAATAGCAGTCCATCAGCAAGTGAATAAAATAACCTCCAAGCAGAAAAGCACCTTAAGATTCAAGCGCACAATGTGCAATGATAATATTACCAAAGGATGCCCTCTCTGTTGAATATTGTATTGTTTCTTTTCCAATTCATGGCATCTCCGGTTCTAGAGACCAAGACAGCACAAAGAAGGAAACAAGTTCAACCTACGACTCAGTCTGAAGTTGTCAGAACCCAACTATTACATGCCTGTTATAATAAAACAAAAGGTTCTAAGATAATGCCAAAAAACAAAAAAAACCTTTCATACACATCGAAACACAAGGTCTTCTGACTTAATAAAGGAATTTTAATATTATCAATTACAAATATACTTTAAATGAACAAAAATAAACTAAGATAAGCTGAATCCAAGAATGTAATTGAAGACCAAGTAATCACAGCAGAATACAAACATCTGTTGAATGATATCAATTAGTCAATAAACTATCAATTTGCATGAACATAAAACTTGACAATTTTTATTCTAGGTTTGCTTCCTTCAAAAGATGCTACTACAAACAGAAGCCTTTAAGGACAGATATAACTAGAATAACACCATGCCTGATTTCCAACAATCCTTCTATCACGTAAATACCTAGATCTTTCATTTCCTCCACCATGAAAATTCCCTTCCAGTTCTGTATGGCTACAGTCAGTGCATCAAGTGTATTCAGATGAAAATTGAAAAATGATGTGTCTCATCCCAAAGTAATTTGGGCAGAGAATAAAAATATATAAGCAGGGCCCCCCTGAGGAGCCGAGGGAAAACATGGAAGTGTTGGACTTCCTCACCTGGATTGTTGCTGATGTTCTCACAAACACTGAGGACTGGCAGTTTGGTATGCAGAGCCCTCTATCTTGGGGCTTGCCCTTGTGAAGCTCATTACTGCAAAGGAGAGGCTAAACCTGCTTATAACTGTGCCTAATAGTCTCCCCGAGTACCTCTTTGTTGCTCAGATGTGGCCCTCTCTCTCTAACTGAGCCACCTTGGCAGGTGAACTCACTGCCTTCCCCCC
>PVKY010006265.1:0-16223 GCA_004027775.1 Bradypus variegatus
ATCTAGGTGTATACCCAAAGGAACGGAATCAGGGACTCAGATATTTGCACACCAATGTTCACAGCATTATTCACAATTGCATGGGTAAACAAAATGTGGTGCATACACACAATTCAATCGTAAGAATGAATGAAGCTTCGATGTGTGTGTCAACATGGATGAACCCTGAAGCCATCATGTTGAGTGAAGTGAGTCAGACAACAAAGGGACAGATATTATATGATTCCACTTACATCAAAGAGCAAGGATATGCCAAGACATAGAAAACAGGAGAGGTCACTAGGGTAGGAGGTGAGGGAATGGGGGCTCATTGCAGCACAGGTGCAGGGATTGTGTGTGGGGTGATGGGAAAGTTCCGGAAATGGATGATGGCGAGGGCAGCACAACTCTATGAGTGTGATGAATGCCACTGAACGGTGTGCTTGGGGGGCGGTGAGATGAAAAAGTTTGCTGTATGCATGTTTCCCACAATTAAAAAATTAAAAAAAGAGCAACTAAAGAGACAATGACAATTAAATGTAATAAATGATCCTGGTCTGGACCTAACAATTAAGGAAAGGCCCCAAAGGACATTGCTGGGACATATGAAAAAATTAGAATGCAGACTTAGTAAACTTTCAACTGCACGTGAAGTGGTTACATAAGCCAATATCCATTTTCTTAGTAACTGTACAGGGAAGTGTTAAGGGGCCACGGAACATGATGTATACACTACTTTCAAATGTTCAGAAGACAGACAGAATGACACAGCAAATGAGACAAAATGTTAAAAGTTAGTAGATCTGGGGATCTGGGTGGGGGTATACTGGAGTTCTCTGTATGCATTCTGTATTATGTTTACAACTCTCCTGTAAAATTGAAAGTTTTTCAAAAGAAGAACTTAAAAAGAAAAATCTAGCTCTCCAACTAATTCTATATTTGTATCCACTGTTAGCTTTGAAAAATTTAATTCTGTGACAATATACAAAAAACTCATTTTCTGAAACCTAGACCTTCAGATATATGTCCTTCAATTCAACTCTGAATCACCCATGCCTTAAAGCTAATATACTTTTTTTTGTACTTCACCGGTTATGTGCAACATATGAATTTATACAACACATCAATGTGCTAAGTGTGATCAAATTATTAGGTTATTTTTACATTTGTGAACATTATTTTACAAAATATAACCACACATATTCATCTTTTAAAAAGTAAACACATTCTATTGACAAAAAATTTCACTGAAGCTTATTTTATTTTTGTCACTCCAATTTTTTTGCTATTGTTAAGTTCTTTTTCTGCTGCAAATCTGGAATCAGTGAGACAAATGGACTTTTGCCCCACCTAAGTGGAGTCTGAGAGCCCCTGACACAAAGCCTAGGAAAAGAAAACCTTCATGTGAGTAAAATGCAAGGTCCTTAACGGGAAAGTTGCTAGAAAATGGCTCTAAAAGGAGCTTCCAGCAATTAAAAAAAAAATGGCTAAAGATATGAACACATGAAATTATATTCAACCTTACTCAGAAGATAAATGCACATTAAAACCCACAAACAGACTGGCAATAACCATGAGCTGGTTCGTTAGGATGTAGGAAACCAGCACTTATTCACTGATGGTGAAACATAAATTGGCAGAATGTCTATGAAGGGCAGTCTGGAGATACCTAGCAAAATTAAAAGTACACAATTTCATCTGGGAATTCTATTATGAGAATTTTTTAACCATTAATCCCAAACATGCAAAATGATAGATGCATTAGGCTATTCAATGGAGTATGTAATGCCAAAATAATTGAAAATAATCTAAATGCCAACAGTAGACTGGTTAAAAATGCTCAAGGCTGGTAAAGGTGGTTGCCTCTGGTGAGAGATGTTGGTGACTAAAGGGGAGGTGAGGGACATTGTCTGCTAGATCTTTTTATACCTTTTGAATCCTGAACCACGTGAATATGCCACCTGTTCAAAAAATCAGTAAATAGGAAGGAGGCTTTCCTACTTCCTTCAGAAAATAGAATAAGATGGCTTTTCATAACAAGACATCAAGCATGGAAAGTGACTATTTGTATTCAGAGAGAAACATCTCCAAAGAAGATATACAGAGCTTCAAAATGTCAGAGAACTGAACTTACATCTACACAAAACCCTGTACGTGAATGTTCCCGGCAGCCATAACTCATGACAGCCAAATATGGGAACAACTCAAATGTCGGTCAACTGACAGATACACAAAAGGTGGTGGCATATCCACACAATGGATTATTATTCAGCAACAAATATGAAAGAATCCTGAAGACATACAAAGAGAAAGAAACCAGACACAAAGGGTCATGTATATGAGTCCATTTGTGTGAAATGTCCAGTCAGGCAAATCCAGAGGCAGGTAGATTCGTGGCTGCCAGCGGCTGGGGAAGGGGGAACGGGAATTGGGAATTGGCTGCCAATAGGAATGGAGTTTCTTTTTAGGGTGACAGAATGCTTCAGAATTGCATCAGGGTGATGGATGCACAACCTTGTAAATTATTAAAACCACTGAACTCTATATGCTGAAATGTTAAATTTTACATGAATTATATCTCAAACAAAAATCTAAAAAACTAAAAATAAATGTTTTTTTTAAAAAAGAAGATGTGCTTATACATGCTACAATATAGATGAACCTGAAAAATACTAAGCCAATATTAAGCAAAGTGAAAGAACCCAGGATGGGGGGAATGCGATGAGGAGTGACAGCTCACAGATATGGAGCTTCCTGCTGGGGTGGTGCATGTGTTCCAAAAGCGACTACAATGACGGCCGCCCCACTCCGTAAATAAACGAAAAACCAGATTCACACATTTTAAATAGGTGAACTGTGTGATATGTGAATTATATGTCAACAAAGCTGTTGAGAGAGAGAGACACACACGCCAGGTAACACGAAACAAAAATCGACTTACATGATGAACTCGTTGGGCTGGCAGACAGTCGTGGCAACTCCCCCTAAAACAATCCAGGGGTTTAATACTGTTTGACCACCTGTTACTGAAGTCCCTGCTTCCTCCGCCGCGTCTTTAAAACCCTGTATAATTAGGGGCATCACTTTATCCCTTTCCTAGGGTTTAAAAGGATACAAATTAAAAGTCAAGTAATTCAGATCAAAACCCTGAAAAGAAGGTTTACATCTGTAGCCATAATAAAAAGGATCATAAAATCATAAAGGAAGCCCTGAAAGTTTACAGTCAGGGCAGGGGATACAAAAGTGAGGGAGCATTTTACAAAAAAGGCTGGAAGATGTTCTGGATTACAACACAAATGAGGCCCAGATCACAGAGAAGTAAAAACTGTAGCAGGATTGGGTCCACTGAAGCTGCCATTTAATGGTCCTTAAGAATCCCCAAACCAGCTAAATATGCGTCCCTGCCCCCACTCCATGCAAACTCTCCCAGGAGAGCCCTCCCAATGGCACTGCATAAGGATGGCCATGTCACACAGGCTGGGAGAGGCCTACTGAGAACTCCTGATATCAATGAAGAAGGGCAAACCTACAAAACCAGCACCTGTCAGGAATAATCTAAACAGCATTTCATCTCTGGTTCAAAGAACAGGTATAGAGGTAAAGGATATGAGCACATTGCCAGGTGATGAAACAGAACTGAACATGTGTGAACCCACCCCCCGGCCCCTCACTGAGACCCTCGCTGTGACCTTCTCCCTTGCCCCTTTGCTGCACCCAATCGCCAGGCCTGGCCAGCACCGAGGAACCATCACTACTGTGGCCTAAGCCTTCAAGAACATGAACAAAACCAAGAACAAAGTCTTGGGTTGCATCCACATGCAAAGGGAAGCCGGAGGTCGCTGGGAGAGGCAGACCGGCCAGACTCCCATCTTAACCTTCTGGTAACTGCCCAGAGTGCGGAGCTGGAGGCACGTGGGACAGCAGGCGGCCTGGCGCTGGCCGTGGGGACGGGGACGGGAAGGCGGGTCTTCTGGCAATGGTGGGACTCACCCTGTCGGTCATCTTACTGCTGATCCCCAGGAGCATGAGCATGTTGTCGCATTCCGTGACCCCCATCGCGTAGAGGTCGCTGAGGACATTGGCACAGGCTATCCTGCCCTGGGGGGAGAGGGCACCTGTGAGGAAGGGGCTCTCCACCGGCAGACCCAGGGCGGGTCACGGAGCAGGCCCCAAGGAGAATGCGGGGTTTCCAGGGAATGGCGGCGACCGATCCTGGAGTGCTGCTACCTGGGCCAGGAGCCTGTCCCCGGCTGCAGAACCACCAGGCCTCTCGCTATTTCTCAGCCATTCCTTTCCCATTCTAAACAATAGGAGGCGTCTGCAATTTTTAGACAAACCAGTGGGGCTGGGGTCGGGGAGAAAGCAACGTTGCAAATGATGTTTGGGAGGTAGAGCTATGGAGTGAAAAAGTTTGAAAACAACTGTTCTCAAGCAATCTCACAAACCGTCACCTACCCTGAACATATTCTAAAAAATGTTGACTTAACTTAGTCTGGAGGTTATAGAGGAGATGGTTTTGATACACCTGGATTGAGACATTTTTAGCTGCTTTTCAAGGCTATAGAAGATAATCATCTTGTTTGAGAAGAAAACAAACAAAAAATAGAATAAAAAATTTCTAGGCACAAAGTCAAATTGTTTCCTAAAGAAAAATAAAACCATTTCCTAGTAACATAACACTTTATTGGGAACTTTAAAAAAGTACTCAACTGCAATGTGGTAAAGATTTATTGCCTGCCTTGTGAGATTCTTAATATTTCAAGTTGCCTTGCCCAGACTATTATTTTTTATAGGCAATAAAGGATAAAAAAACAATTCTTCCTCTGATGGAAGGATAATCGAACTTCCAAATATTATTGTCTTTGGTAGTTTCCAATTGCTTGGGTATATTTCCCATGGACTCCTGCAGAGCCACTTTTAACATCACCGAGCCAAGAGGTGGCCTGCAACTTGGAGGTGCCACCACCGGCTCAGGGGCAGCGACTCACTGCCCCTCTGCTAGGGGTTCTCCTAAGATGCTGGAAAAAAGCATGTGTTCTGGTTCCAGCCATGTCTGCTGCCTCGCCAGGTGTGGCCTGTGGCGCTGCACACCTGCCCATCTTCCAGTGTGCTTTTCCAGGAGTAACCAGTCTCCAGACGGACTTGTGGGGAGAAACAGTTTCTAATAAGCTGTTTACACGTCACCAGAGAGGTGGACCCCGTCATTTAGTTACCTCACGGCCTCAGCCCCAATACATGCAGCCTGTCCAGTGTCCTTGCCACACAGAGTGGGCACCTGGCATCTTATGACAAATGGGATCTTCCCAATCTCGTCACTGGCACCTCTTGGCTGACAGAGTGGTGGGGTGAAAGGGTGGTTGATGAAAGAATGGCCAGCTGCAACCACACATGGCAGTTGGGAAACATACCTGAGCAGCGCTGAGATCGGTAGTTAGGACTTTTATTCAACAGTTCAGGGACATAGTGTACACAGTGTGTGTATGTGTACTGGGAAGGGAGCAGAAATCAGAACAAATGATCGAGACGTCTAACTACGATGAGATGCTAAGCTCCTTTACTTCTGAGAGAAGAAACTTAGAACCATCAGTCAGTTCTACTACAGAGGGTGGCAACATCTCTAGCCGGAAATCCAGGAGTGGCCAAGTTTACAAGCAGCAAAGAAACAGACAAGGAAAGACAGAGGAAAACTACAAAAATGCCTGTCCCCAGACACTCCCCCGGAATACCAGGTGTCCTTATGCAGACATAAATCCCCTTTTCCACCATCAGCGCTCACACCAGGGGTGTGCAAGGGATACACCAAACTGCAATGGGGTGGGAGGCGAGTTAAGACAGGGGTGGGGTGAGCATGATCTCATTATGACCAAAACACCAAATCCACACACATACAGAACCCAGGCCACAACCAAAAAAAGCAAAGGAACGAGCAGTTCCAGACATGAGCTGGTCAAACTTACCATCATGTAAGGGTCGTCTACAATGGGGTAAATGTAGTCTGTGGTCTGCACCAGGGAGAGGCCGCCGTGCCTCAGTGGGATGACGCACGTGTCCATCCCAATGCCTGCGGAGAGGGAGACTGGCATGACACAAAGGCGGGGGCCGCTGCACACTTACCATCAGGACTGCGGCGGGGGCAATGGCTGTTTCGCGTAAGATGCTCATGGGCATCGCATGCTGCTGGAGATGCAGTGAGTTTCCTATTGAGAAGTGTAACTGAAATAAATGTGAACCGTAACCAGCTTAGGACAGAAGATAAGAGTAAAACTGTGTTAGTCACCAAGACTCAACTGCAAGATACCACCATTTTTAGAAGTTGGTGACAGCCTGAATAAAAGCCTTCCTTTGTATCACTACATCAGTGACTGGGACCACACATAATTTCTTTGAACAGAAAAAAAGTGTAAGTAAACTAGAATTATTTAATGATAAGAGTTACTCTGAGTAAACCTTTAGGCATCATTCTATTTCCCCAGCAGAAAAACTATAAAGTTTGTACACATCCAAAATGCTCCTACTATTTCTACATTTTAATCAAAAATCAAAGTGGCAAAGCCAGGCAGGGATTCCTAATTTCCAATCAAGCATGTACCTGAAAGCTCTCGCATCTCTGTGACCCATCTGTTCCCCGAAGACTTTTGTAAGAGCAAATTTTGAAACTGCATGTTATTCCCCTAAGTAAAAAATGCATAAATGCCACCTTTGAGAACTTATGAGCAGGGAGGGAATGGCCCGAAGTTCACCTTCTGTCTACTTAAAAAAAAAAAATTCTTAGCAAGCCTGTGAGCAAAGTACTTCAGTTTATTAAAAATTGACTCTAAATATTTAGAAAGACATTATAGGCAACTAATAGGCTGGTGAGAAACCATTCCTCTCCCGTGAAGTCAGTTTTGAGGTAGTCAAGACCAGCCACCGTAAAAACTGCCTGAAACGCAGATGTTTCACGAATGCAGGGGGCCGTGCCACCAAGTAAGCTGCAGCCACTTCTTAAAAGGCCGTCATGCCTCTCCTGGGGTTCTTCCACCTTGCCGACGAATAACCCCAAGGCAGATGCAGAATCAGAAGGAAGCACGGTGGTTCTACCCTCTGACTTCAGAATCCCAAATGAAACAAGAGCAAATGAGTCACGCTGCAAGGAGTGTGTGAGTGGTGTGTGTGTGTGTTCGGGCAACACTGCGGGGCCACATCTATCCCAGAGACATGCCGAGTGAGGAGACAAGCCACGCAGGCTCCTTCGTTTTCCTGTTCTTGAAGTTTAATAAAAAGCCACGCACCCTGTGAAGAGAGGCTGATTTTTTTTCCACTAAATGAGATGGCAAAGCAGAAACTCTTGATGGAAGATCCACAGTTTAGGAAACTGAGAATCAAGTTTCAGAACGGCAAGTCTCACAAATACGAAACAAGGGGACCGACTTCCTTAGTGGCCATTTTCATTTGTCTTAGACGAGAGCGTGGGGGACCATCACCTAATGGGCACCTGCCCACAGCCTCTCAGAAGTTTCACCCCAGTGTCCTCCAGCAGGTAGGTGGACCTAGGATGGAACTGTGCTCAAGTACATATGGATTCTCCTTAAATCAAAAACTCCCACAACTGGAATTCTGCGTGTATTCCTATTTGCTTGGAAAAACAGTAAATAGTCTTCTTTCCTGTGGGCTTTCATTTAAATGACAGAACATTATTTAAAAACAGGTGCTGAATGCTAGCTCTAATGTTTCTACTCTGGGTCCTCTTAAATCTGCATGAAATGAAGGTCATTTGTGAAGCATTTGATTTCTATGTGCACTTGGCCAGTCCTTTCATCAGGGCCTTTTCACTGATGATGCTGACCATGTTCCCAGGGCTGAAAGGAAGCTCACAACATCTGCGTTTCCTCTTCCGTGTCCGTGACAAACTATTAGAGTGAAGCTACAGCTGTGCTGCCAATAAGGCAACTGCAGCCACCCATGCTGGTGGCACTGGAAATTTGGCCATTTCCAATTGAGATGCACTGTGATTGTAAAGTGCACCCCAGATTTCAATACTCAATGTGAAAAAAAAAGAACATCTCCATAATAATATTATGCATTAGTTACCCATAGAAAGGGTCTTTAATACATTGGGTTAAACAGAATCTATTAGAATTTTACCTGATTCTTTTCATGTTTTTTTTCATGTAAGTTTTAAAATTCAAATTTACATGTATCAATTTAAAATTATACATGTGGTGCAAGAAATATCTCTTTTCGACAGTGCTGGTTTATAGTGATTGGCTTATAAATCACCCGCCAAGTTTCGAGGAAGAGGAGTGGAGCACCAGAGAAGCCACGGGCCTTGAAAACCTAGGGTCTCCAAAGAAAGAGAGATAGAGGGCAAGCGGGAACAAAGGAAAGTGTGAGAGAGCGGGGAGGCCTTAACAGCAGATGGAGCGGCTTATCGTTCATTAGCAGGAGACAATGGGGAATCCTAGGAGTTATTTTGTCTTTTGGTACGGGGCAAGATTGAAACTGTGCATCGAGAAAAATAACTCACATCATTCATGACCAATACTCGATAGCTCTCCAAGTACCAGTGGCATAGGTACTGTGCTCTAAGACACACATTTCAACATTTCTTTGGTTAGGATACATCGAATATGCATGGACACAGTTAAAAGCTGTCACAGTTCACTGCCATGCTCATTTTAGATTAGGACACAGGGGCTCAGGAGGGTCACATAAGGTAGATCTGATCCCAAGCCCAGCTCTGGCCGCTAGGCCACCTCTGCACCAGGTTTAAAACAGAGCATCCTTCAGCACCCCTGCTGCAACCCAGGGTCTGTCTACCCTTAGAGGATGCCAAAATTTTGCAGAACTGCATTTCCCTGGGAAAAGATCCACAGCTTTCATTTGCTTCTCAAAAGCTACTACGTGCCTTTGAGTTCTCATACCTGTGTTTAAAAGGCCCTTTCCTTGCCTCTTTCCCTTCCCTGTAAAAGGGAGGCAACTCTTTTACCATAAAGAGTTAGGGCTGAAGCAGCCCTTCACCCACTTCTACCACAGCTGGCCTTAGCAACCAGATGACACAGTGTGGTGGAGGTAGGTGCAGTGGGCCCCAGTCCTGACCCCAGCTGTGTGAGGTGGGAAGGGTTACCTGATCTCCCTGAGCCCCTTGGGGCTGCTGGAGGGGATAAATGACCCCACCCCTATCCACCCACTTAAAGATCAGCTAATCAGCTAAAGATCAGCGGGGACCTTTGGAACAGAATCATTACATCATCCGTTACATTTTATTTCATTTGTTTTTGCTTATTCTCTTTGGCAAAGTTATGTAAGAGCTTTCTTGGCATATTCTGATTTCTTGACAAATAAGCTGACATAACCCAACTCACTCACGAGATACCTCTCCACAGCTTAGCCACCAGCCACCAGAGGATGGGCTCTAAGAGTCCCTCCCGCTCACCCAAAGAGACGCTGCTTTGTACATCAGGGAAGAAAGGAGTGCCCTGGGTTGAAAACCAGCGTTGTAAGACAGGACTCTATGACGAAAAGATGTGCAAATAAAGGCAATAAAAGCTGAATTACATAATATCCCAACTCCCAGAATACATACCAAACTCTCAAAGGTAAAGTCATCTTGACCTTGCATCATGCACTGAGCAAGCCACACGATAACAGCTAATAAACAACATCCCAATAGCCTAGAATTTCTCTGAGCTCTCTACTTGGGAAAAGGCACAGCACTACTGACACTAGGAATTTAGTTTTTTCTTAAACCACTGCAGATGCTGTCCTGGGGTCCAGTACAGATTCGGTCCAGTCTGGAAGTTTTTTTTTTTTGGGGGGTGGGTGGGTGGTGGTGGTGATGTTGTGTTTCATTCAAATGACATATTGCAGAGCACCCTCCTAAGTGACTCCCCATATCCTCTTATTCCACCCACCCAGTCACTGCTCTCAGTGCTGCACACCGATGCTACAGTGTCACCTTTCCTAGGGCAAGGAAGAGAACAGAAACATTTTAAGGATGATTTTAGGATAAAGGCATAAAGAGGTTTCTGCTTAATCCTCAGGTAACCAGAAAATTCAATTTAATAAGAGTATGTTTTTCCTGTGATATATTTGTCCCAATTGCACACTTAATAGCTTAAAAACTGTTAAGAGTGCATTTCTGGATAGTTTCTGGTACTTCCTCCAAAGAAGTCACAATGACAACACAGTTACCGCTGCTCTGCTGTTTGACTCCTTCTCACAGAAACTTAAAAAAAAAAAAGAAACACCAAAAAACACGGGTCTAGTCACTGGCCCCTTAGCTGGGTTGCAGGCCAACATGCTCTCCCTGCAGAAGAAGCTGTCAAGCTGCCGAAGCTTACATACCGAGCCTCGGCATCACTGCTCCCAGGAACTGCTCGTCTTCTTGGAAGTGGTTTTCTTGCAAGGACTCCAGCAACTTCTGTAGGACATCTTGGGGCACTTTGCAGCCCGTGCCCTTCAACTCAGTGAACCTGGTTAGCCGGAAGCTCTTGTCCAATTCGTGACTCTCGGGGTTAAAGGATTCCCGTACCGACATGGTTCTCGGGTGCACACACTGCACGGTTAGGTTAGCGCCTTCCCCTCCTTCTCCTAGTCTGCTGGTTTCTTTACAGATCCACCTAGGCACCACCAAAACAAAAAGACGTCAGTCTAACAATTCTGATGGGTACCTGCCAAGAATCAAGCCGATACATGGGAGTGAAAAAAGCAGTAAGGGCTGAAATCAAGGGAAGCAGTGATTTGGGGTCGTGATACATTGTCCTTTAGGTATGCAGAGCCAGAATAAATCATTTTAAAAAGTGGCTACACCATCACAGACATCCTCTAAGGAAAAAGATCTGAGGCCTGGAGTATTATAACTGTGGTTTCATAGAAAGAACTAGGGGCCGTCAGCCTTACCTGACACAGTGCCATCTCGCACAATTAAGTCCCAAAGGTTTTTCAAGCATGCAGCATTAGAAGAAAAGCACTTGTAGACACCTGATCTATAAACCTGGACACAGTATAGTTGCTAAATTAGAGTTCCTAGCTCAAGTGACTAGAAAACCTTTTGATGTCTTCTGCTATCTCAGAAAAATAAAACGCCTAATAGAAACCTTGCAAGAAAAAGGATGCAAATGCATTTGATAAAATCCATCAGAAGCTAAATCTAATTTTAGAAACAACTGTTTTTTATTCTGAGCCAGAAGTATACAACATGACCCAAAACTAACAGATCTCACGAAAGAATACAACATGAAAAATAAAACGGTTGTTTAACACCGAACAGTTCGTTTTCTTCACAAGAGTACTGGGAAAATTCCTTTGATGTTTTAAGGCAGTGCTGTTTCCTAGAAAGCAAGCATTTTGCCCAACAAACTGGTACACACACATCACTGACAAACTCTGCTTCTGCTCATTACCATTTCACTGCAGAACTAAAACAAGTTAAACCACATTAAATCACCAGCATTTAGTGATTTAGTTACTTGGTAACTGCGTTAAGTTTCTGGAACAAGCCTTTCTAAGTTGGAAGCCTTGGGGCTAAAGCAAAAACTCACATGTGCTCCCAGGGTTTACAAACCTCCAGATGGATACTTTATCAGGCATAGAATTACAGACACCCCAAGTTTTAGGTCAGTTTCCCCTATAAAATTTATGATTAAGAACATAATTCCCATTTATAGAGTTTTCGAATCCCTGGGAAGCATACCGCTCATCTAAAATAAATCTCACAATGCCCGAGTTTGGGCAGCAATCCAAACCGTTACAAAAACACTTTTGGGATGAGCAATGATTTCAGTCTGAAACCGGCAGCTGTACAGGAGTAAACCTTCCAACTTGAGTCCAAGAAAACAACCTGTCCGAAAAGAGGGCAGCAGGCAAGCAAAGCCAATTACAGAGGTGGGAATTTTGAAGCCATTTTAGAGTGAAGAAAAACAGTCTGAATAACACTTTTGACTTGGAAGGGTTTGGAACAAAAACAACCAAATCCTTTCTTCACAAAATGCCTTGCCACCAGGGAAAAATTCCAACTCAAGAGGCATCCAGTTATTTTCATACCTCCAATTTCTACCTAAAAGAAAAAAAAAAAAGAAAAGAAAAGAAAAGAAAAAGGCGGGGAGGGGGAATTTAGGGTAAAGGTGATCAACTTTTTTCAAAAAGTAATTTACATTTTCCCATATTTTTAAGGGGGAAAAAAGTTTAAGATTCCTTGTCAAGAAGGCACTCAAGAGTTTTAAATCCCCAAATGGAACGAGAACACAAATCAGAGACTCAGTCCCTACCGAAATTTTAAAAAAATTCTTACATTTTTGGAAGGGCTAGGGAAAGGGGTGCTTGGAAATGTAATTAACGGAGGGAGGGTGCGTACATTTGCTCCATAAGAGGCAGTTAACTCCAACCTAGAAGCCACATGTTTACAACTTTAAAACAATAACATGAATATTTAAAATAACGTTTAACCCTTCCCTCCCCGGCCACGTTTAAATTGCATTCAACTCGTGCAGCAGCACAAGGCGCGCGGCCCGGAGTAGGGGTCCGCAGGTGGGGAGGGGGCCGCCGCTCGCGTCCCAGGGCCCACCTACCCGTGCCTCTGGGCCCGGGACATGAGCGCCGGGGTGGGCGCCGCGACGTGGGCGCAGGCCGGGCACCCTCCATGAAGCGCGGCAGGGGACGGCCCCGGGACACCTTAAATCTCACTCAAGCGCCGCCGGGAGGGGCCGTCGGGCCGGGCCGCACTCTTTGTGAGCGAGGCCGAGGAGTACGGCCGGGACCCGGGCCGCTGCAACCCGGGAGGAGGGGGCGCTCCTGGGGACAGAGGTGCCCCTACCCGGGAAAAGGGGGCATTCCTGGGGATGCGGAGTGCCCCAACCCAAGAGGAGGGGCGCTCCTGGGGATGGTTGTGCTCCAACTCAGGAAAAGGGGGCGCTCCTAGGGATGGGGGAGTTGCCCCAATTCAGGAGATGGGGGCGCTCCTGGGGATGCGGTGTGTTCCAACCCGGGAGGAAGGGGCGCTCCTAGGAACGGGGGGATGCTCCAGCCCGGGAAGAGGGCGCTCCTGGGGATGATAGGTGCTCAAATGCGGTAAGAGGGGCACTCCACTGCCGGGACCCGGCTGCTCCACCGTGAGGGGCGCTCCACGACCCGAATCCGGGCCGCCCCAACTGGGGAATGGACCCACGGGGAAGGGGGCGCCCCAGAGTCGGAACAAGGGCCGTTCCACAGCGGGGCGCGGCGGGACCCCAGCCCGCGGCAACCGGGAGAGTGGAGGGGGAGGAGCCCGGTGTCCACCGAAGAGGGGGGTGGTGCGGGGAGGCCCGGGGCACGCGCTGAGGAAGGGGCGCCCGGGACCGGGCCGGGTCCCCTGGCGCGCGCGGACCGCCGCACAAAAATGTCGGCGGCTGAAAAAATTAACCCATACGCCGCCGCCTCCCTGCACCCCTCCAGCCCCGACGCGCGCGGGAGGGAGGGACGGCGGGTGCGCGGGCGGCGCTTCTTTTTTAAAGCGGCCCCGCCAAGCCCCGCGCTGCGCCCCCCGCGCGGCCGGGACTCGCCCGCTGCACCGCGGCGGCGGGGCGGGCGGCCGGGGGCGGGCGGGCCCGCGGTGGGCGGCGGACGAACGTTCCCTTTAAGCCTGCCCCCCCGCCCGCACTTACCGGCTCGCCTTCCGCCTCCTCCTCCTCCTCGGGAGACGGCGCTCCCACAATGCACCGGGTCGGGCGCCCGGGCACCGCCGGAACCAAAGCGCCGCCGCCGCCGGTCGAGCGGGGGGACGGACGGACGGGGGGACGGACCGCGCGGGCGCAGCGCGGGGCGGGGAGGCGGGAGGACACGGACCGGGGGAACCCCGGCCTGGGCCTCGACGCCCTGCGGCCCGGCCCGCCCACTTCGCGTGCCGGCTCTCGAGGAGCCTTAAGGCTGCACCCTCCCTTTAAGGGCCGCGGCGCGCGGAGCCTGCGCGGCCGGGAGGGCGGGGGCGCCGCGCGGGGCCGATCGCCGCGGTGATTGGTCTCGGGGGAGGGCGGGGGTTGCAAACGCGAACCGCGGCCGCATCCGTTGCAGAGGATGCGAAGGGATGGATTTCAAAAGTTGTGAGCTGCACCGACAGCGGTGGGAGCGCCGGGAAGCGCCTTTTGCGCGCGGGCCACCTCCTTGCTTGGGCTGTCGCGGTCCCCTGATCGCCGGTCCCCGCGCGGTGCCTGCTCCCGGAGTGCCTCCGTCCCTTTGTAGGAGGTGACGGGGAATAAGGAGACGATTTGAGAAGGAGCCCTGGATGAGTAAGGACTTCGATCATATCTCCCTCTTATTGTACAGCCCGGATCAGGGGTTAACTTGAGCCCTGGAGAAATAGGAACACGCCCTGCAAAGTTTCTCGAGCGTTTCTTGTGCTGTGTAGAAAGTCAAAGATTAAGGTTCCTGGACTACATTGTTCCTCACGTGTCCACGTCAACATGGCAGCCCAACACTACAGGTTTGAATGAACGTCAGTGAGAGAACTTCCACTTGGGCAATAACTTAATTCAGGTTTTCAACTTTCTAATGAGGAGCTGATTACACGAAAGCGAAATGCTTTATTGCTGCATCTTCTAGGGCTTCCCGTAAAACGGAGGCGTGTGGATGAAGGCTAACTAAACTTTTCTAGAGGGGCTTAGCATTGCCCGAATATTATTTTTGATCGGAAATGTGTTTGGTAAGCGAATTGTACTTTATTGTTGCATCAGATTTGCAGGCTATGCAGATGCCCTTTCAGTTTTAAAATTTCTTGCTGGCAGTTCCACAGTGTTTTTATTTATTATGCAAGCTGGAAGACTGGGTGCGACGAAGCCCCTGCAGGTTGCTCTTTGCGCTTTTACCATTCCCCTAAGTTTGGAAAGAACTGTAGCCTGGGTTCTTCAGTGTGATCCATTAGACTTTCGTTAAGAATGGCGTGGGTTGTGCATGACCCAGTGTTTGACAAACCTGAATTTGCCTCCAAATCATCTGGGAAGACACACACACGCACCATCCCCACTTCCAGACCCCCAGAATTAGGATACCAAGGAAGGAACATATTGATACTCTGGCTCCTCCCCTTTAAAAATTGATCTTGCTTTTGGGCCATTTCTGCATTTAAGCAAAAAAAGTTCACGACTAGGAAAAAAGATTGGTGGTGGTTTGCAGGGAAAATAATGCAACAGAAGTAGGTCACTATTTGAAGGCTTGCATGCCTCCTGGGGAATTTGGTATTCATGCCATGGTCTGCATGGTTTGTCAGATTTGTTTTTTCTAGACGTTTAGCTCCGGTGTTAATGTTGGGATGGTACCCCCTCCTAGAGGAGAAAATGGGGCCAGGTTTCTAGTTAGAAGGTTATTGCACTTCACTGGAGATGATGAGGGTCCCTGTACTGAAGCAGTGGGGGTGGAAAAATGTGGAGGGATTTGGTTTGGATATGATTTAGTGTGTGATTGGAGGGGTGAAGGAGAGGACCTTCAGTTGACCTCCAAATTTCTAGTTTTGGAGAACCTAGTGGATGGTGATGCTACTCAGGAAGGGAAGCTGGTTTAGGGGATGAGTTGTTTTCAGAATGTTAATTGCACAAAGTTACCCATGGAAGCCAGTTGGTAGAACTGGCCTGGAGCTTGGGCTAAGTTTGAGATGTAAATATGGTCCATCAGCATGTAAATGGGTGTTTTGTAGCCTTGGTAAAAGGTGAGATTAACCCGGAGGGACAGTTCAGGAGAAAAACCAAAGGAGATTTTGGGCAGAGCTCTTCAGAATTTCAAAATTGAATGACTAGGGGAGAGGAAAACCAATCTCTGCTGAGTCTCTAGGAGGCAAGCATTCTTGGAGGCAGCTAATTCCTCTCCCGACTGTTGGAGCTCCAAAATAAGTCGAGTTAAATTCTCCTGAGCAGAGGCCATAAACTCTTGGCTAAGCTGCAGAGGTCTTGATTCATCAGGAGCCAACCTGGAACCTTCACATAATCCCACCAGCTCTCGTCCCGTTCTTCCTTTGCCCTAAAGGCAAGTGTTTCTGATGTATACTTCTCTGTCAGCCTTCTTCCCACCAAACTTCTTTGAGTCATTCTCAGTGGGCTCACCAGGGCCCCATTCCATTGGAATCCATCTGCCCTGAGATTTTAGGTTTCACCTGCGCCATCTGAAAGATGGTTCCCCTGGGTTCCATAACCTGGTGGAGGTTTGTTAAAAATATGAATTCACCAGCCCCATTCCAAAGATTACATTTAGCAGGTCTGAGGTCTGTGGGGTGAGGGGAGGTGCCAAGAATCTTAGGTTTTTAA
>PVKY010006266.1:0-16204 GCA_004027775.1 Bradypus variegatus
CTCTATCCTAAGCAGACTGCGGACAAGCTCTTAATAAAACCCTGTCCTCTACCTCCAATTCTTCACCCTAGCAGATGGCCTTATCCACATCCCTCTTCTCATCTGCATGGTCCCTCAGGCCCTGACCTGTCCTGTCTCCTCTCCCACCTAGCACATCCATAGTGTCTGGCCCAGTAGGAGCTAAGAGATGACCCTGAATGACCCCCTCCACTACCCAGACTTTGCCTCTCCCAAACCAGCATCCAGGTCTGGATTGCCCCTCCCACAAGCCTCAGATGACTGATGGGAACATCACTACCTGGTGAAGTTGAACCCAAGTCCAAACCTAAGAGACTTAAGTGAGACCTCTTCCCAGGAGTCTTCTCTGTGCCTCTTTCCCTCTTCCTTCAGAGTCTCCTTGTCTCACCCTACCCTTCCCTGGATGGGCGATGATTCTGAGATGTGACCTCCCCAGCCTGGAGAGTGGAGGGAGGGGCCAGTTGAAGAGGGCTTGGGCAGGTCTTCCTCACCAGGCAATCTCAGGTAATGGGGCCAAGGCAGCCGCTTCTGTCTCTCCCTTCTTTTACCCAGAGGAGAGGGACTCAGTTCTTGGGCCACCTTTACAATTTCTCTCTGTTTAACCTACTGCTCTCCAACTCTTCCTTATTCCTTCCCCCCGGGCTCCTTCTTCCCATTTTCTACTACCCTCAGTCAGGGCTTGAGTTGGAGTAATTGGAATCCATCTTTGCAGAAGAGGGTGCAGCTCTAGAATATGCCATCATGAGGAGACCCTGAAAGGGGGTGGTGGTGGACTTTTTTTGTTGTTGTCAAAAAGGAAAAGCAACTCCTTAACTTCCAACATGGCCCAGCCAAAAGAATCCAAGGAATAGAGTACACAGGACTGGGACCCCTCATGCCCTCACCTCCACTCACTCATCCTCACATTGATGCTGTTTCTTTAGTCATTTGGTGAACTTTCCGCATCCTGAAGCCCCGCGACATAAGCTGGGCAAAAAAATGGCTCATCATCTGCACTGGGGCCTGAGAGAAGCAGTGACTAGATTTCAAGGCCAGAGTTCCTACAGAGACGTCTACATCCTTCAGCACAGCCAGGGTCTGGGAGCAGTTCTGAGTTTCAGCTTTAATACTTCCTGTGGGCCAAAGCTACCTCAGCCTCTTTAAAAAACAACAACAGAAAAACCTTTTTATCATAGAAAAGACTAAATATCTACAAAAGTAGAGAAAATATTATAATAAAACTCCATATACCCATGACCCACCTTCAACAATCATCAATGTTAGGCCAATCATGTTTCATCTGTACACCATCCAGCACTGCCCCTCTTCCCCAACCCCAAAATATTATTGGAAGTTTTCATTGAGATAATTGTAGATACACACATAGCTGTAAGAAATAATATAGATATTCCTTGTGCACTTTCCCCAGTTTCCTCCAATATTAATATTTTGCAAAACTATAAAAGGCCAACCTGCATATTGACATTCATACCATCCACTCATCTTATTCAGATTTCCCAGTTTTACTTGTACTCATTTGTGTGCGTATTAAGTTCTATACAACTTTATTACCTGTGTAGGTTTGTGTATCTACCACCACAGTCGAAAAACTGAACAATGCCAACACCACAAGGAGCCCTGGTAGATCCCTTTTATGACCTCTCCCCCCACGATCCTAATCCTAGCAACCACTAAAACTGTCTTTCTGTTTTAAACTTTTGTTTTTTCTAAAATAGTATATAAATAGAAGCATAAAAATGTGGAATTGCTTTTTTCGCTTAGCATAATTCCCTGGTGAATCATCTAAGTTGTTCCATCTATCAATAGTTTTTTCCTATTTATTGCTGAGTAGTAGTCCGTGGTGTGGCTGTACCATAGTTTAACCATTCTCAAGTTGAAGGACGTTTTGGTCATTTCCAGTTTTTGGCTGTTGCAAAATCAAGTTGCTTTGAAAATTCATGTATAGGTTTTTAAATGCCCAGGGATATGGAATTTAGAGACCACATTCTGGGTGTCAGGGGTGCTCACTGGTTCACATTGTTTCAAAGGGCTTTCAGCAGACAAAGTTTGGATATAGATGCTTTTTAATTTAAGATAAAATACAATATGTGTACATAAAGATACTTCCTGTTCAAATTCAGGACTACAGGAAATTTGCATAACATCATTGATCTTACATCTGTATCTTTTTTCTCCACCAAAATTCAGGTTTTGATGACACCAACTTAATTATCTGCTTTACCCTACACATTTTCACTTATTTCCAACAGTGACTACTGGAAACAATTTAAGATTTTGTGGCAGTTTTTTTTTATGGCAGTTAAGTCTAGCCTCTTTGCTCTTTACGATATTCTCTCCTTCCCCATATAAGTAATTATTGATGTTTTACGGTTATAATTCTATTTTTAAAATATAAGTATTTATATATTTGTACACCCTTTCACAACTGAATACTGGATGCAGATAATGGACATATCTATTCCTGACTTTTGCAGGAAAGCTTCTAGTGTTTCGCCTTTGAGATCCAACATAATTTTTTTTTAATGGGGCAACGCTATCCATTTTATCTGATCTTCCCAAATCTTTCTTGGAAACGTAGAATAAAGGATGTGAAAACCCTCAAACTGAAAAGTGGTAGACAAACATGCCTGCGGACAGCATGAACCCATCCTGGGAGAGCCTCAAGGGTCCTGAGGCCACCTCAGGACACTTGCCCGTGAAAGGGAGGAGACTCCCAGGACTGCGGGACCTGCCCTGAGGAACACAGGCAGTCGGTGGGAGCTCAGGCCTCCTGCCTCGCAGTCCGGGGGTCTTTGGCCAAATGGAGAAGTTTGGGGCCCAGCATAAATCTCCTGAGTCCATCTTTATACACATGAATATTTCCTTCGAAGGGAGAAAGAGTTACGAAAGGCCGTAGCTACCGCCCAGAGTCCCAGGAGGGAGCCCAGGGCTGATGTCAGCGAACCCCGGCCCCACTCAAACTGGGAAGAGGCTCCGGGACGCTCCGAGGTGCCGCGGAGAAAACGAGTGGGGAGGTCCAGAGGCGAGGGCACTGGATTTTTTACTTAAAGCAGCTCCGTTTGGGGGCCGAAGGAGAGGTGACACGCTCCGGACCCCAGCAGGAGACGGGTGAAGACTCGGTCCGGAAGAACGCTATATCGTAGGTCTCAAAAGAGAAATGCTCCTCATGAGGACCCGTAGGGACTCAATGGGCTCCATGGTTTAGGGGCGGTGCCAGGGATCCGCGGGGCGGAAGCAGCCGCGAGCTGGGGGCGTAGCAGAGGAAATGACCTCACGGGATCTCCAGGAGGGTGGGGCCGAGCCGCTCCGCCCCCCTCGAGTAAGGGCTGACGGTTTCCGGTAGCGGCCTCTGTAAGGGGGCGCTTCTTTGTCCCATGGCCCTGGCTCCTCTGTGACCTGCGCCCCGCAGCAACTCCAAGATGATGGGCTGTGGGGAGCCAGAGCTGGAATCGGCGGAAGGGGAAGAGCCCGTGGCAGCCGGGCCAGCCCCTGAACCTCGAGCCCCGGAGCCCCGAGCCCCCGTGCCCGAGCCCGGCCTAGACGTGAGCCTGAGCCCGCGGCCCGAGAGCCCCGAGCCGCCGCACCGCAGTCCGGGCCGTCGGACGGGGCGGGCGGACCGGCGGGGCGGGGCTCGGAGGGGGCGGCAGGTGAGCCCGGGGAAGGTCTCGCCCCCAGCCCGCCGACGACCCCGCGCCCCGCTCACGGCCCTCCTCTCTGCTCCCAGGTCCGTTTCCGCCTGGCGCCGACCTCCCCGGGTAGGTCCGAGCCACTAGCGGCGGCCGCCGTCGCCCCGAGCGTAAAGCCGATGGCACCGCAGGAGCTGGCGGCACCCGCGCTGCAGAGCACCCTGGCCTTGGGCCTCGAGCTGCAGGCCGCGCGGGCCGCTGCCGCGGGCCAGTTTGACGCCGCGAAGGCCGTGGAGGAGCAGCTCCGAAAGTCGTTCCAGACCCGCTGTGGCCTGGAGGAGAGCGTGACCGAGGGTGAGGGGGGCGGGCGGGCGGCCTGCGAGGGAGTGGGATGACGGGCGCCGCTCACCTCCGTCCCCCCATTGCGGTCTCAGGGCTGAACGTGCCGCGCTCCAAGCGGCTCTTCCGGGACCTGGTGAGCCTGCAGGTGCCCGAGGAACAGGTTCTCCGCGCCGCGCTCAGGGAGAAGCTGGCGCTCCTGCCGCCGCAGGCTCGCGCCCCGCCCCCGAAGGTGAGGGACCCGGGCCCCAGCCGCCTCCCTGCCCCGCCGCGGCTTTTGCCCTCTCCCGTCGGCGTAACCTTGCTTTGGGCCTCGACTCTTAACAGGAGCCGCCTGGGGCAGGACCAGACATGACTATCCTGTGTAACCCAGAAAGACTATTTTATGAATCGCCACTCCTAACCCTGGAGGGCCTGCCCCCTCTCCGACTTCAACTCCGGCCTCGCCCTTCAGAGGATACTTTCCTCATGCATCGGACTCTGAGGCGATGGGAAGCTTAGACCTGGATGCTAGTTTTTATTTTTCTATACGAATTACTTTTAGAATAAAGTGGTTTTGCTAACAGATGGGGCACTTTTTTGGGAGTCCTAAGAGGGGACTAATCCTCCAGGAGTTTGTCCACTTAGCCTCAGTTGAAACTGCCTGGAAGCCGAGTTTTGGCCCTAAGAACTTGGTAAAGGGACTGTCAAGTGGAAAACACTGTCCAAATCAGGGTTTTAGATACCCTCCCCGCCTCTTCCCCTGACTTCAGTCATAACTAGCACCTGTTTTTGATGACACCATGTTCATTCCTTTGCACCACTTATTTCTGGTCATTCTAACATTTGGGTCTTGGCCTATTACACCTCAGAGAGGCTCGCCCTGATTACCTGTCTCGAGCCTGCAAGGCAGCCATGAGCACCACGTTACTGAAATCATCTCCGTGCTTTTGCTTTAACAGCTTTGCCTGTTGTTTACATCTGATCCAAGCGCACTCAATATGTGCTGAGTGGATGTTTAAAGCACCAGTAACACTTAAGCCACCAAAGAGCTTCACAATAAATTAATTAAATTCCCTAAATATCTGATCCCACAGCACAGAGGTCCTAGAGCAGGTAGGTGGCTCTGGTCCAAAGTAGGGTTTTCTAGCTCTACTCCAACTCCAAGTTAACTCTCCCAAAGTCAGCCCACAGCTCCCACAAAAAGTGTCAATGGGTTTTGGCAGGGAGGGGAGGTAGACTCAAAGTTTCATATCAAAATTTTTATTACACCCCTTCTGACTAGGGTTCTGTATACATGGGAGCAGATTAGACTACCATTCCACAATCTTCCTAACCACTGAAAAACCTGTCCTATTTTTTAAGACTCTAGTATGGGCAGAGGAAGCATTCTACTGGGAGGTGCCAACCCTTCCCCAACAGCTATAAAGTTCCAGACACAAGTTAGGGGGCCACTGCCTTAAACATCAAGTTTATTGTGCTGTTCTCACATTCAAAACCTAACCCCCTCTCCCAGCGGGGGACAGCAGAGGGAAGGACTTTCACAGTACCTGCGTGCCTCCCTGCCAAGCTTCCCCTTCGAACCCCCATTCCATCTATCTGGTCCGCTGAAATGCAGCTAAGGACAAGGGCAGGGGAAAAACAGGAATCTCCTTGGGAGAACAGGAGGACAGGGCCAGAGCATTTGATACCCCCCACCTCCCAAGCCCTAGGAGAACAGAGGTCGGCAAACAGTCCATGCCATCCAGCCCAGTAGGCTGGGGGAGAGGAAGGTGACGGTAACTCCAGCACAGCTGGCCTTGCTGCTTAGGTGCTTAGGTGTAGGGAGGAGGCTGGGGCAGCAACACAAGAAAAGCTTTCTCTGCAGATCCAAGAAAGGAAACTATTTTTGGAGCCAGAAGGGAAAGACCTTGGGTTACTTTCCTCTTCCCCCAGGTCCTTGGGAACACGGGCAGCTTCTTCACACTTTTTGTTCAGGAGGCCACTTAGTGGCTAGGGGAGCGGGCCTTGTGGAACAGGTACACAGGACGCTGGAAGCCTGAGGGGAGAGTGCACAATCAGGAGGGGTTGGCAGGGGCTTCCCAGGACTCCCCACAGGGTCTGTACGAGGATGCACCCCTCCCCCTCCCATGACCAAACTAGACCAGCCTTACCTTTGGAGGTGTTGTGGGGTGTGGCCACAAGCTCATAGCTGGAGAAGCCTACCTCTGGGGACGTCAGGTAGGAACTGAATTGCTCTGGCTTCAGCTGGATTCGATAGTAGTTCTTGTAGATGGTTTCCTAGGAAGAAATGCAGGGACCACTTCAGCTTGCTGCCTCCTTCCTTGGCCAAGAAAGATGCCCACCCAGATGCTCTCCATCCTGTGTTCCAATCACCTTCTCTCTGCTTCCTTACCACAAAAGCCATCCTTACCGCAACCAAAGGATGGCCAATCCCCACTTCCACCCAAACCCAACTCACCGTGAGGGTCTTCCTCTTGCCATAGGATGACCAGGGTTGGGGCTCCAGGACCAGGATGCCCCCCGGGCGTAGGTGCCGATAGATCCGGCGAAACATGCGCTTCAGCCCCTCGTCTCCCCAGTTCAGATGCACCCACTTGGTAAGGCTGAGGCAGAGCACCACATCGTACTCGGGTGTTTGGGCCTCGACCAGCTCATCTCGATCCAGCACATAGTTACCCTGAGGGCAAGAATTGGGGGTGAGGTCAACATGGAGATAAAAAGAGCCACTGCCCCACCACAGCCCCAACTGCAGCCTCTAAGAAAGTCCTGCAGCCCGTGGCCACCATCTTCTCTAACATGCCACACACTAAGTGTCTCTGAGTCTCATTTTTTCTTTCTACTTTCCTGCCCTGCTTCCCCCTGGTGGTAAACCAAACATAAGGGAGCCTGAACAATTTCCAAATTGAGCAAATTATTCACCAAATCTTCAAAGCCAGGATCAAACTGCAGAGAGTCTGGTTCTTGCAAGACCCTATCCAATACTCACTCCCACCCCACAAACCTCAATGTTACACAAGGGTACTTAGCCAGGTTTGAAAAGGAGACCACTGGTTCCTTCCTTGTAGTTGGGGTTGGCAAAGTTTCAGGCCTACCCTTTCCTTTCTTCCCGAGAAATGAAAAGCCACATCCTTTAGGAAACCTTTGCTAGAAGATAAGCTTATCACCACCCTCTGGAAAGCCCATTCTTCCAAGCTAAACCCAACACGGTGCCAGCTGTCCTGCAGACAGCCTCACTGAAGCGTTTAATGGGGGAGCTAAGTACAGTCCGGATAGGCTCTCCAAGAGCCTGGACCTCCTGTCTCCTGAAAAGGAGACCTTTGACTCTTCTCTATGCCACTATCTATAGGGTCAACGTGGAGATGGTCTAAGGACAGACAAGCCACTTGGGTTCCTCACCAGTGATAATCTGCAACCAACTCTACCAAAGGACAAAATCTGTAACTATTAGTTTGCCACCATCCTAATCTTTTATGCCACCCCCCCACCCCCAATATGTGCCTTGTCTGCCACCCATTCCTTCAGGCCCTTTCAGTAGGTTTGGGGATAAGTTTCCATCTTGACCAAATCCCCTAGTTAGCAGATGCACCAAACCCTGAGGGGAGTGCACTGGTTCGGATTAGTGCCTGGAGCAGGGCAGAAGTTGGCCCCTATCTTAGAGAAGAGATCCTTGCAGACATGTTAAAGCCCCAAAGGTAGAGACCCGCCTTTCCCAGTTTATGGAGGGGAAGAGACACGTGGCAGCAGCAGTCATGTGCCAGTTCAGACCCTTCTCTTGAGGATCTGGTTCTTCTAGTGATGAGTTCGTGCTCTGAAATCCCTCTGGGTCATAACCTTCCCCTGCCACATTCTCATTTAATCTCATCTCCATACCTGGCCCCTATCCCAAGAGCCTTTGGAGACTCTTACCGTGACGAAGACAACGTTGTTGGGGAAGACTGATGTGTCTGCTCCATCCAGTGGCACCTGGGGTGCCGCGATGGGACCCCGGCTGGCTGTCAGTGAGGCTGGGAAGCAGCTTCTCTTCCGGATAGTAGTGGTCCCTTCCCCACCCTCTGCTTCTGGGTCCCCCTCAGGAGTCTGGGATGGGAGATGCAGCTCCTCGGACAGGTAGTGTCGGATGTTCTGGCGGGCAGAGTGGATGAGCCGGGCATCGATATCCAGGCCCACCATGCGGGATGGGCCCCACTTGCAGGCAATGCTCAGGGTCAGATGGCCCACATTGCAGCCCAGATCGAGGACATCCCGGCCCCGAAACCACTCAGGCTTCAGCACTCGAAGACGCCCGTCCTCACAGGAAGGATTGCGGTACCCATAGTACTTGCAATAATTCCCATACTGGAACTTGCGCTGTTGCTTTTTGAAGCCTGCAGCAGGTAGGGGGTGGTGGTGGTGGTGGCGACCTCCCCCACTCCCTCGGCCCTTTTCCTTGGGACCCTGGCCTCCACCCCTGGCCCCTGCCTCCGACTTGCTGGAAGTCCTGCGACGTTTGCGGTGTCGGGAGGAGGAAGACAGGGGTGCAGGGGTGACTGAGGCAGCTGGAAGGGCTGAAAGGGACCCTGTGGGACCCTGTAGGGCACATGGAAGAGGAGACACGACCTCATCCCTGCAGTTGATGGCTGTGTTGAGTTCATAGGGTTGGGGGGCGTCCCGGTTCTGGCCTCTATGCTGCTGCTGGGTGGTGCCCTCTCCTTGAAGCGAGGGAGTGAGGGGGGCTGTGGGCAGCACCGAGTGGCTATCATTCCCTCCAGGTGCCTGCTGCTGCTGATGGTGCTGTCCCCGGTGTCTGTGCCGCTTCCGACCAGTCTTGAGTGGTGAAGCAAGAACTACGTGGGCCTCATCAGTGCAAGTATTGAGACTGAGTGGGTCAGTAATATCTTTGGGGATGAGGATCTCCACTGGATCTCGCCCCTTGGCCGGAAGTGGGGATGACTTGGGGGTCTCTGCATTGAGTGCTCGGCTCACTTCCTCATCCAAGAGACTATTCAGGTTCAGTGGGTCAAAGATATTGCCCCCCAGAAGAAAGTTGGAGGGCAATACCGAGTCACAGTCCGAATTAACGCGCCTGCGCCTCTTGAAGGCCGGATGTTTGAAGCCCCCGCCACCTCCCCCTACATTACAGCTATTTCTCCTCTTGCCCCCACCCCCGCCGGGGGGCCGGTGGGGCTGGTACCCATTTCGGGGGCGAGGAGGGGCAGGGGGCCCCAGTTCTGTTCCGCCCCCTCCCCGTCGCTCCTCCCCCAGGTCCGGGGCCGCGGCTCGCCCGTGGGGATCCGACAAGCAGGCCTCCCCGTGCGACTGCGCCTGGGGGCCGCCCCCTCGCTGCTGCTGCGACTGGCCGCCCCGAGGGGTGGACACAGCCCCGGGGCTCTCCTTGCCGGCCCCTGCCGAGTGTAAGCGAGGGCCCGGCCCACGCTCCGTCCCGCCGCGGAGCTCCCCGGAGGCAGCCTCTCGGTGCGGTTGCACCGTGGGGCCGCCCCCTCCGTCCGACTCATCTTTGAGCGGCGGCGGCGGGGCCGGCACCAGAAACGGCTCCTTCTCCGCCGCCATCTCGATCATTTCCTCCCCTTATTCCGTCCCAGTCGAGGGTAACGAGGGGAACCAGGGGGCTTAACCCCCCTCCCTAACCCCGCTCCCTCCCCCCCTTCCCGAGTGCGCGCGCAGCTCTGCTCTTTCCGCCTAGTCTCGCGCCCAAACGTCACCCCCCTCCGCGCCCCACTCGCCCGCGAGACCAAAACAAGATGCCCGCGAGACCCGGACAACTCGAGAAATCAACCGCGCGTGCGCCGACCCCTTTCTCCTCTACCACCGCCGCTCGGTCGCGAGCGCGCACTGCCGAAGCGCGTTCCTCTGGCCCCGGAGCCACGCATGCGCACTCCGCCACCACCCTGGTTGCGCGCGCATCAGAGTACAAACCAACTTAACGGCTCCGGGGAGTTTAAATATAGCCCCCCACAGCACCCCCCCTAAAAGCCCACCACCCCAAACTGACACCCTACTTCCCTTCGCAGCTAGGTCCGTCCCTACTGATATCCTTTGTCTCTGCCGCGCGATCCCACCCACCGTAGGCGGGGGACGGGGAGCTGGTGTGAAAAGGTCTCCTTGACACCCGACCCTTGTTCCTGAGGAATGAGTCTCAGCGGTCTCCGCCCGGCTCTAATCCCAACAACCTCCCTACCCCGCCTCCTTCCTCCCCCTAGAGGGGAGCGCCTGCGCACCCTTTTGGGCTTGCGCGGGTAGATGCAGCACGTGCTGGAGGCGACGCCCCGCCCTCCGCTCTGTAGGCGGGGACTGCTACGTCGTTTCCTCAGGTTTGGAACACGCAACGTGCGTCAGCACGATCCGAAAGGCGTGGCTTTCTAGCGAAAGGGGCGGGCTTATGAATTATTCATTACCCGGTCGCCAGCCCCACAGCCTTGCCCGCCTACTTAGAAGGGCTTCCTAGGGAGCGAGCCTGGAAGTGGAGGAAGGGAAGGAGCGGAGCGTACTGACCGTCTTCCTGTACGAACTGTAGTCACTAAAATGCGATAGGCCATTTTAACCCATCCCCCCCTCAAATATTATCTGTTGAACCGCAAAGGAAACAACACTAATGCAGCCGATGTTTTCCAACTTTCTCCTCTCCCGAAGTGGCGGAGCAGGTCTCTGGTTCCTTCCGCCTTCCCCGCTGGCAAGCACCCGGGGACACCACGCCCTCCGCCCGCCTCCACAGCCACGGCCCGTAGACCCAGGCCTCCGCCCTTCACTCGACGCCTGCGCACGAGCCCACTACCCTGTGGACTTTGACCCCACGGCCCACCGCAGCCACCTCGCACGCCCTCCTTCCTAAAGCACGCTGTGGCTCCGCGCCGGCTTATATAAAACGTGTGTGCGTGGGGAAGAGGTTTCGGCCGGCTTTGGGAACTCCCTGCCTTGGCCAACGGGGAAGAAGCTCTTCCACTATTCTTGCCAGCAGACTGCTTGGGGATGCGGGTCCTGTGGCCGAGTAGAAGGTGGCAGAGGCGAGACTGGGGAGGACAATCTCAAATAAAGTCATAAAGGAGACCAAAAAGCCGAATAGGAGTCAAGGAAAGAAAAGAGAAAGGAAAAGGCTATCTGGGACAGAGAGAAAAGTTAGGTAGTAGAAGAAAGATATGTCAGGAAAAGTCAGGCGCTGCTCCTGCCGCCTAAGGAAAAGGCAAAGCCAATGAGGATTATGGGATTTGTAGTTTTGCAGGGACGTGCTGTTGGACGATGCGGGGGGGAGCCGCTAACTCACCGGCGCAAGCGCAGCAGCTGCTTTCAGCTGCGCATGCGCCTCGCCCCAAGCACGCTGCGGGGGGGGCGTGTGTTGGTGCAGCTTGCGCGCGTCCTCGCGCCTTCGTGGCGGGAAAACTGGATCGAGGGTGGAGGGGCTTGCGGAATCTTCTCAGTTGCTCACTCTGCTCTTCACCCTTAGGTCCTCCTCGCTCCAGAAGGTAGCTGACTCTTCTCAGGTTGCAGATAAAATTGCTAGGCGCAGCGACCCCGGTCCCTGTTGCCTGAGGAGAAGTTTTCTCAGGGCGACAACCAACTCAACCCTCCTCCTCAGAATCTCTCATTTCAAGCCCACCCCGAACAAACGAACAAAAATAACCCAATATAGTGGCGAACAACTAGGGCCCGAGTGGGAGTGAGGATCCTGATGCTTCAGCGGGAGCGGGTGGGAATCTCGCTGGGGAAGAGAAGCTAGGAAGCCAGTCTTTTACCTTCTGAGGGGAATCGAGGACGTTGGCCAGGGTGCACGCTTCATTGCTGTCCCCGAGAGAAATTGGTGAGGAAAGAGAGAGGGAGAACCAGATGCCAGAGCTCTTCTCTTTGGTTTTAAAGGTGGAATTAGGTGTTTCATTGTGCCAGGCCTTGACACAACGAAGGTGGTGAGGCGAAAAGTGGGGTATCTGGGAGATCGACACGAAAATGCTAGTTTGGGGTCGGTCACAGTTTGGGCCTTTCGGGCAGGAGATAGTGAGATAGTGAGAAATATGAAGGAGAGCAGCAGGCCCCCGAAGGAAGAGATTCGTCCTTGGCACGCTCTGCATCAAGAAGCTTTAGTTCGCAATTGATTTATGTGCGAGTCTGTTCGGGGTTTCGCTTTCAGATCCGGTAAACGTCTCGGGAAGTGGGGTGGCGGTGAGGGCAGGAAGGAGCTGGAATCTTGGTTGTTGGGTTTTCTTCGTTCTTGTTAAAAGCTTCGTTTTAAATCGTGCTTGCTCAGTGCACACTCATGCACACACACTTTGCACACACATGCACACGAGAAAGAGAGAAAAGCCAAGCTAGTATTAATTCATCCAGGCTGGAAAATAAGCAGGAGGACACATGCCAGTTAGGCATGCACGCCCACAGGAAAACAGACTCTGGCTTAAAAGAGAGAATAAATATAGTGTTCAATACTTTTTTTATTTTTTTGAGGCTTATAGAGTCTGTGTTAGAGGACAATTCTAAAGGTTTGATTTTTGTTCTGTTAGACCAAGGATTCAAGGAACAATATTAGGGAGGGGAGATTTGTGAACACATTCCAAGGGAGGGGGGCCTAGTAGAGGGAAGAATTAATGTTTTTGGAAAACACTGGCAAGACTGAATGAAGTTTTTTTTAGCTAAATCAGTGCCCAGACTTTTTGGTCTCAGAATCCCTTTATACTCTTCAAATTACAGAGAGCGCCAAAGAGTTGATGAGATTTATACCTACTTGATATTAAGATATTAGACATTAAAACAGAAAAATTTTCACTAATATTTATTTATTTAAAAACAAAAATCATGATAATAAACCTCATGACGTGTTCAGCTAAGTAACATTTTAAATGAAAATTTTATTTTCCAAAACAAAAGAAAATTTAGCGTGAAGAATAGCATTGTTTACATTTTTGCAAATATCTTTCAAGTCTGGCTTAAGAGAAGGCAGTGGGATTCTCAAGCTTTTGTATCCAATTTGTTGGGATGTCTCGTTTTGGTTGAAGTATACGAAGAAAATCCGGCCTAAAGTATGTAGTTGGAAAAGGGACGACATAGTGCACCTACTGAAAGAGCCTTGGGAACCTCCAGGGGTCTTCATCCCACACTTTGAGTACCCCTAAACTAGGTGATTTCATCTCAGAATTAATGTGATGATTTTTAGTGTTCTTAGTGAAAGAAAACTTCCTATTTTTTGCAGATCCTCATTCAGCTTGCCTTGGTTTCTTTATTATTTCTATTATTTCTTTTTCCCTTCTTATTTACCCTCCTTATCTTGAGTGGGAATGATCAGGTTTATGGAACTATTCTGGTTCCTTTACTTTTTAGCTTTAAGCCCTGTTGGACAATTTTTTCTGTCTCCCTTTCATAAAGTAAAAAAAGAAATTAAATCCTCAAATGTTATTCCTGGGTCTAGAGCCCCCAGTCACTGAGGAGCTGGTCAAATGAAAGTTGGTGGCATTTTGCATATTTATTAACCATGTATGTTTTTTCCCCCTCTCTCAGAACTAGCTTCGAATATTCATCATTGTGGAAGAAGATAATTCATCTCAAACAGAGGAGCCCTGGGTGACTTGAGTTGTCAGAAAGTGACTTCCTGGCTTTCCATTCTCTGTTAATCAGGTTAGAGTTTTCCTTTAAAGTAATGTTTCTCATCACATCCCTACCTTACAATATAGAGAACTGTTACACATCATTGCTTATAGATTTACGATCTCTTACTTGCTCAGCAATGATCCACAATTTTATCTGGTTGTTGGGGGCTCCAGAAACACACTTTGGCCTGTAATAGCTCTGCATAGTTTTCAATCAGATTTGAACCTAACTACTGGGAAATTTTGCATTTTTACGTTGATCAAAATCATCTTTTTATCTTATTTAAGGAATTTAAAATAAAATTTTAGGCGGTAACACGTATGTTATAAAATATCAACGATATACAAGGGGGTACATTGAAAAGTAAATCTCCCTTCCTCCTCTGTCCCCAGTCATCCAGTCACTCCTCAGTGGCACTTTTATCAGGTTCTTCTGTTTTCTTCCAGAGACAGTATGTGGATATACAAGCATATTATGTAGATACACATTTTAAAAAATTAAATGTTACCTCAAACATGCTAATTTTCATTTTGCTTTGCTCACACAGTATAGCTCTTCTTGTAATTTAGTTTTCCTTCACAGAGGCTTCTTATGATCCTTTTTGGAATTCTGGAATCTAGGAGAAGATATGTTTGTCATTTGTGGTCAAATTAATATTCCTCTTGCAGCCTAATTTTATTCAGCTTCTAGCTTTTGTTTAGGATGATAATAAAGAAGGAGACCGATTTGCTGCAGTGTTTCTCCCCCAAATTCCCACTTGCCTTTTTTCCTGGAACATATACCTTTGGAGGTAGATGGTGATGCATTAAGATGGAAATTGTGAAAAAAAAAATGTGCTCCTTAACACAACTGAAAAGAACTTGCTGTGCAATACACATCTGAATTATTCACATTCATAGAAGTAAGAAAACAGACATAAAAATGCCAAAGGATAATTTAAACATACTTTGCCCTCAGCCATGCTGTGGCCACACTATTTTGAGTTCATCCTGGGATCTAGAGGGGGGAGTCCTATACTTTGAACAACTGAGTGTTCACTCTAGTGTGACATTTCAGGGTCCTAAAATTTTCAGATTATTTAAAGGGAAGTGTACATGAACAAAAGGATCCATTTTATGCTGCTTTGGGGTCTCTTTATGGCGGGAGATGGCAGAGTTGGAAGAGTGAACTTCATGTCCAGGGCCTTCAAAATGCTCAAAACCAACAATCAGAAATGAGATCATTGAGAAGGACAGACGTGTTACTAGCAGGATTCAGATACAAAAGGCCTGGGTTAATCTTGGCTCTACCATGTGTTAACACAGAACCTTTGGGGGAACCTCTTAACCTTTTTTTGCATACTTTTTTGTCTGTAAAAAGGCAAGATGGACTTTATGACTTCTAAAGGCCCTCCCAGAGCTACAATGCTTATTTTAATTGTTAATAGTATTAAGCATGGTTTAAATGCTCTAAGCCTAAAACAATCCAAGAACATGTATAAGGGCTATAAGAAGTTTAGTTTGATAAAACAAAAAGCAGTTACTTTCTAACAGTTGGGTAGAAATAATGTGATTAGTGGGAATGTGTAAATTAGAAAAATGTATAAATTACTGGAGCTTCCCAAGATGAATGTTGGCACTCCGGGAGCCACGAATGTGTGGAGGTATTGATCTTTTCAGCCTTTGTTGTATTTGGAAGCTCCCTACTTAGCTGCCTATGACTGTGAGCAGCCTGGTTCTTTTACCCCCAAAGTACCTACAAATATCATCATCTATGTGTGTTTTCAATTTGTACTTTCCATATGAGCTTTCTGTGTGTGCTGTGATAAGGAAATGGTTGTGAAGTACTGAATTAGACTATTGGGATGCAGCTTAGCACAGTTAATAGCACAAACTTTGAAACCAGATGGGTTCTAATTGTGATTTTACCATTTATCAATTGCTTAATATCTCTAAATCCCTCTAAGCTCAATTTCACCAAGTGCAAAATGGTATCAATCTCATCGATTTATTGTGAGAATTAAATGAGATAATATATGTAAAGGGTAAAGGATATAGTCAGTGCTTGATAATATTGGCTCTTAGTAGTAGTCACGGTGTCAATAAGAATAATGAAGCATATCTATGTAGTGTAGAACATCTATGAGTAGATTGTTGCAGATGAACTATGAATATCAAGTGAAGGTACTAAGTTCTTATTCCTAGCTTCTCTGGGAACTCCTGCTAGTTACCAAATATTTCTGAGCCATGAATACAGATTGCTAGAATCCAGAACACTGGGAAATATATTGGACTAGAAGATCTAAGTAAAGAGGAAAATATACATTATAGTGATGTAAAAAAGGAGGTTCTCTATACAGAGGGACCTCTGAATTAGGTCATAAAATTGTCAGATTATTTGTGTTCTAAGTATCTAGAAATACCTTGTAAAAGGAGCTTATCCCTCTGATAACTCCCAGGACTGTCCAAACCCACCTGTTCTTGCATCACTATCACTACCATTTCCACCTCCTTGCGAGTGCGTGCCTCACGTTGGGCATGGTTCTGGGCACTTAAAACACTGAGCATTGTTGCTAATCTTTAAAACAGTAGAGTCTCCTTATCCCCTGGTATGTGGTTGGCACTGCTGAGGAGGTAGAAGTGTAGTCAAGGAGGCAGACATGTCATTCAGGGTTCCCAGACAAGAAGATCCTGAAC
>PVKY010006267.1:0-16214 GCA_004027775.1 Bradypus variegatus
TAGAATAGAATAGAATAGAATAGAATAGAATAGAATAGAATAGAATAGAATAGAATAGAATAGAATAGAATAGAATAGAATAGAATAGAATAGAATAATCAATCATACATTTGTACTAATTTTTATTCTGACATAATTTCAGACGTACAGAGAAGTTGTCCCAGCTACCCTTCATTGAGATCACCCAGATTCCCCAAATGCTAACATTTACTTACTAGTGTCCCATCTTCCTCTCCCTCTCTCTCTTTCTTTCTCTTTCTCTGTATATATACTCCTCCCCAAACCACTTAGTAGTAAGTTGCAGGATGCCCTTTTACCCTAAATAATTCAATAAGTATTTCCTAAAAATATGGAATTATTTTATGTAACACAGTACAATTATTGAAATCAGGAAGTTAACATCAATACAGTACTATTATCTAATCCACTGATCCTTTTGGGATTTCAGCAAGTATCAATGATGTCTGCTTTACAAAAGAAAATCCAGTATCATGTGTTGCTCTCACTCATCGTGTCTCTTTAGTTCCCTTTAATCTGGCTCTCAAGAAATGTCACCTCTTCAGAGGAACGTCCCTGATGACCTCTGTAAATTAGTCTCTTTTTTCTCTATGACAGTGTCCTGATTACTTCCTGCACAGCATTTATCATAACCTGTAATTATTTTGTTTGTACATTTGTTACTTATACTCTCTGTCTCTTTCTATAAAGTAAGTAAGTTCCAGGCAAGCCATTATCTGGCCTACCTTGTTCTTTGCTGTTATTCCAGAGCCTAATGCTGTGCCCAGCAAATAATAGGTGCTCAATTAAATATTTGTTGAATGAAGGAATCGTGATGTGAAAAAAAGCAGAAAAAGATAAACAATATTACTATGATCCCAATATTCACCAACATGATTATACATATATATTAGGAATGGTCTAGAAAGTGTCACATCAAACGGCTAAAAGTGGTCACCCCAGGGGTGGGTGAGAGCAAGCTTCCACTTTTTCACTTTATACAGTTCTGTATTGTTTGTTGTTTTTTCTTACAATGAACAAGGATTATCACTGTAATAACAATTTTCAAGTGTTTCTTAAAATAAAATGGCACACTCCCTCTGGGAAGTCTTCCCCAACCAGTTCTCCCTCCCTCCAGCTAGTTCCTCCCTCCCTCAATGTTTCCCAAGGACCAGGGTGAGGACTCATGCGAACAGTTCATGCCGTGCTGGGCAGAACTCGTGCATCAATGACAGGGCCCCCCACCACCCTCTGCTGGGCTGGCTGCCCCGCTCCCCCACAGATGCTGGCTGCTGTGCCAGCAGGTGGCTCTGAGCAGGACTCTGGACCCAGGACTGATGCCAGGCCCATTCCTCATCTCAAAGGGTACACATCATCCCTCTGCCAGCAACACCTTTCTCTGCCTTCTGCCCAGCCAACTCCTACTTGCCCTTCAGAACCCAGATCAAACACCACCTCATCAGGGAAGACTTCCCAGACTCCCTCCTGTTGTTCTCTCCTCGGAACCTCCTGTTCTGCTCTAGTGGGTACTGGGTTGAAATTCGTATTAGTGTCCTCTCCAGACCTGGAGCTCCTTGAAGCCAGAACCTGCCCCTACTCATCCCTGAATTCCAGGGCCCAGCACTTAGTTGGAGTCTCCTGTCTTCTGCCAGCATCTGTGAAACAGTAGCAGGTGGTTTATTATTGTGTAAGTAGGGTCAAACCTTAGATCCTCCATGGGGTCTATGCAATCACCAACACAGTCCCTAGCACATAGTAGGTGCATTCCCAGGATCCAGCACATAGTAGGTATATCTGCAGGGTCTGGCATGGTACCCAGCACATTGTGGAAACATCCCCAGGGTCTAGCACAGTGCTCAGATCTGGCAGGGGCATCTCCAGCATCTGGCACAGTGCCCAGCACATAGTGGGTACTCAATAAATATTAGCAACTTAATGGACCAGTGTGTTTTGATAAAGGTGGTTAGTTGTATCTTCAAAGGGCTGGAGAAGAGAAGGAGAAAAAGTCACCCTGAGAAAGCAGACTTGAAAATCTCCCAAAGCTCAAGCTCCCCTGTGGAAAAGCCCACTACCTCTGTGCCCAGCAAGATCTGCATCCATCCGTGTCACTTTTAGGAGAGGCAATTTGCCACAGGGCTGAAAATCCCTGTGTGTCCTTGCTAGGCATGCCGAAAATATAAAGCTTGGCCACTTTACGGAGGCCGTGTCAGGGTTGTTTGCAGCATGCCACCTGGAGGGATGAGGTTGTGCCTCCCCTGGAACAAGGCAGGCTTGCCTCCACCTGCTATAAAAGCAGGGCTTCCTCCAAGCTCAGGCCTCCCCTACTGATATGTGGGCCCCTGCCACCCTTCCTACAAGTGATTACGCCTCCACACCGCTCCTCCTGGGAAGCTCCTCTCCTCCCTTCTTCCAACCAGCTGTCACTGGGAAGGAGCCAATAAAATCACTCACCTGTAGGTGTCCAATGCCAGTAATACTCTCAGACTAACTTAGCCCAGGGGTATTTGACACGTTGGAGGCAGGCCAATGGCTCAATCCAAAGTGACGAAAATAATGGGGGAAGAAAAAGAAAGAAGGTTATTTCGTGACGCGTGCAAATGAAATGAAAGTCAGTTCAGCGTCCATAGGTAACGTGCTATTGGCGCGCAGCCATGCCCACTCGCCACAAATCGTCTCTGGCTCTTTTCGCAATGCAGTGGCAGAGCTGAGCAGTTCCAAAAGAATGGTTCTCATTACTTTGCTCTGCTGCTCAGCACACTGTAAGTCACATGAGACAGTGACAAGATGATGGCTCACCTATCACCACAGTGCAGCATTTTATTTTTTTATTAGCAGTATGTACAATCTTGGCAGAACCAGGAAAGAAAAGTGGACTTCAGATGTCACACTTTTAAGACCCAGTGGAGTGCGAATCATCTTGTTATTGAATTGGATGGTGTTATGGGTTGGCTTGTGTTCCCCAAAAAAGACCTGTTCAGATACTAACCCAGGTCTGTGCATGTGACCTTATCTGGAAATAGGGTCTTTGAAGATGTGATTGGCTTAGATGAGGCTGAACTGGATTGGATGGGCCCTGAGCCAATATGGCTGGTGTGTTTATGAGAAGAGGAAGACGTGAACAGTCCAACGGACAGAGAGAAGACGGCCGTGCGGCGACAGAGTGGAGAATGGCAAGCTGCCGCTGCAGGCTGAGAATCGCCGAGGATTGATGGCCAACCCCAGAAGCCGGCAGAGGCCGGGAAGCACTCTCCCCTGCAGATTTCAGAGGGACCGTGGCCTTCCTGGCTCCCTGATTGCAGACTTCCAGCCCCTAGAACGGTGCGACAATTAATTTCTGTTGTTTGAAGCCACCGAGTTTGTGGTACTTTGTTACTGCAGCCCCAGGACACTAAGACAGTTGGCAAAGCATTAGTCCCGTTATGCACTGACATACAGCTGGGCTAAAAGAATGCTCTACTTGTCTTGGACCACAGATTCCAAAATATTTACTATCTGGCCCTTCATAGGAAAAGTTTGCCAACTGGATTTTGCTTTATTCTGGCTTCGAAGCAGTTGTGAGGTTGGATCGCCAGTCCCACTTGATTGCATGCCAGTTGTCTGCACATTTCCCGTTTCAAGCACAAACATAAAAGCTCGCCCTCTTGTCGTAACTTTGGGTACGCTTGCTATCAAATGCACTTGGCTATGTTATCCTAACTTTGCCAACTCAAGCCTTGCCCTGGCCCAAGAACAACCCCAGCCCCCACCCTCATGCCAGCCCCATCCTTTCTTGCCCAAACATTCAGTCATTCCGTAAATATTTCCTGCTGCCTCCTCTGGATCCAGCCTCAAGAACCTGACACTGGAAGGGGGCGGTGGTGAGCCTTACGCACCCAGACCTGTCCCTGCCTTCCCCACCCACACGCTTGGCATCTTCCTGAAATTAATCATAGAATCTTCCAACAGGAGCTGAGACACAAAGGCTTCACAGCCTGTGTAAATGATAGAATCTCCAAGCTTTTAAATTCTTGGGTTAGTACAAGTTTAGAATGGAAGAAATGCAGGAACTTATGCACTTAATGTATCAGGATTAGGGAATCTTAGGGTGCTGAATTGTTAAAAATAAAAACCATTAAAATTATGGAATTGTTTAACCAGGGTACATTAGAATCACAGATTCTTAGGACAATGGCATATTAACATTCTGGGTGGAAAGAATCTTCTAGATGGTAAGGAACCCACTTCTTACCTGCAGCACAAATCCCAACCCAAACCCCAGCAGCCTTCTCTGCCTGATTTCTCCCCAAGGATCTTGCTGCCCCGTCACACTGTGAGCTTCCCAGGGGTCTTGACCTTGTCCTCTGGACCTTTGGCTGATGCCCAAGACTAGCCCTGCTTTCCACCCCCACCCTCTCCATTTGCTCCTTGAAAACACCCAGAGCTGTTCTTGTCCTCAGCGTTGCTCATGAGGTCTCCTCTGCCCAGCCCTCCCTTCCCTCCCACCCCTGCCCACCTCTGCCTGTCGACACACTGGCCATGCATTAAGGGGATCCCCAGATGCCAACTACCCCAGGTGTGGCCCTTCCCTCCCTGGGGGCCCAGTAGCCCTCAGTCCTCAAGTTCTCCTTAAACCTGCATGTCACTTCAGTTCTCAGAGCCTCAGTCTCAACCTCTCAAGATGGGAAGTCTAGAAGCACCCCTCCAAGGGCTGTTGTGGGAGTGACATTAGATGACAGGCCAACGCTCCCCCCAGGGCCTGACACCCTAGCAGGTGCTCAGCCCACACCAGCTGAGCTGGACTGAGCACTTGGCCTGGTGCCGAGTACTTTACACACGTGAGCTCGTTTTCTACCCTCAACTTCCCTGCAAGGCTAAGCAGGGCCCTCTTCTGCAGGTGAGAAAACGGAGGCTCAGAGTACCCAAATGCCTTGCCCAGAGTGGCACAGCTGGTAAGCAGCAGAGCCAAGACCTGGCCCTGTGCACCCTGGCACCAGACACATGGGCTTTGTGAGCAAATGCAGAAACAACTGAATGAGACCTTGAACCTGAGCCCAGGAAGAAAGGGAGGTGCCCTTCCAGGAAGGCTCCCTGAAAGAGGATGGGCTGCTTCCGCCAGGAACTACCTAGATGATGGTGGCAGCTGGAGGTCAGGAGTGGGGTGAGGTCAGCGGTGATTTCACCCCATCTCCAGAGTGAGTGATGGGGGTGAGTGGGGTGTCCTGGGCAAGGTAGGTGATCTGCAGTTAAGATCTTGGCTCTGAGAGAAAGTCACCAAGAAAGGAACAAAGCATTTATTGAGCTCTTACTGCATGCCTGGCTCTGGGCTAAACATTTGACATTTGGGCTCAATCAGGCAAGTATCACATCAATACCCAAAGAGTAACAGAAGAGCCAGGTGGGCCTGGATTCAAATTTGACTCTGCCACTCTCTGGTTGTTTGACCTTGGGCAGGTCACTTCCCCTATCCGAGCTTCAATCTCCTCCTCTGTAATATAGTGTGCAGTGAAGAATCAGCCTGACTCAAAGAGAGGGCTGGCCTGTGGCCTCAGCTACTGGAAGATGATGTATAGGTCCCTGGAATGTCCTGCTCAATAGGAGTAGCTTTGTTTGTCCAGAGGCTTTGGCCACCAGACGGTCTAACGGTGTGATTTATGATGGTGGCTTTGGGCTGCACAGGATCAGCTCTGTCCTCCAGAGGAACCGAGGACTAAAGGTGTCAGGCTCACCACCAGGAGGAGCAGGACACTGAAAGGTCAGCCATGCAGGCAGCATGTGACTGAGCCCCAACAAAGGCCCTGGACACCAAAGGTTCGGGGGAGCTTCCCAGCTTGGCAACACTCAGCACATTTTGTCACACACCATGACCGAGGGGAGCTGACGCTGTCCGGGGCTCCCAGACTCTGCCCAGTGCCTCCCTTCTTTTGGCTGGTTCTAATGTGTAGCCTTTCGAAATAATAAAACTGTAATCCTGAGTATCATGTTTTCCTGGGTTCTGTGACGCATTCTAGAGAATTACTGGACCTGCGGGTGACATGGAAACCCCCAGATTTGTACCAGCTGGTCTAGGGACCCCCGAGCTAGAGGCTGGTGTGTGAAGTGAAGGCGTCTTGTGGGGACTGTGCCCTCCCACTTTGCAGTTAGACTAACTCCTTGCATACAGGGACAATAATATTAGGCTAAACCAAATAAATTTATTAATATTTGACCATTTTAGACCTGAAAAAATGGCAATTTCACATGGTTCAACCTAAAATCTACTGACAGGTTATTGGGAGCATTATATAAATTAATCCATCTAATTCCCTCAGCCCAGTGATTGGAACACAGTAACTGCTCAATAAACAGCTCTTCTTATTTATCGTCCTTGTCCCTGTGTAGAAGATGAAAGGCCAAGTCTCAGAGAGGTTATGCAACTTGCCTGAGGTCACCCAGCCGGCAGGCAGCACAGTCAGGGTTCAGACCCGGAAGCCAGCCCTAGGCCCTGGGTGCCTCCTCTCTGGAGGGGGTGTCGTCTCCACTGGCGGGGCAGGGAGCGACGTCTGGCACCTGTGCCACTCAGGCCCTCTTTCCAAATCTGCCAGCGGGATCCTGCAGGCTGGGTCCCGTTACCCCAGTTCCATTATCTATCTATGGAGCCCCCATCCCTCCTGTTCCCTTCCCCAGGGCCTGAACTCCCTGACAGCTGGCAGACAGTTTCCAGAAGCTGGCAGGGCACCCTGGGAGGGTATGGGGCACAGGGGGCAAAGGTTAGGAACCTGGCAGGCAGCGGGGGAATGAGGGGATGGGGGGTTCAGGATCAGAGCTGGCAGCAACCTTTTCTACAGACTTGGCTTCCTCTTCCAGGCACAGAGAACACTGCCTGTGACGGGAAGACGGGGAGAGAGAATTTGTGTGTGTGTGTGTGTGTGTGTGTGTGTGTGTGTGTGTGTGTGTGTGTTTACACGTGGGAGGGTCAGGGGGTGCACATCTGTGTGAGGATGAGTGTACAGGCCTGGGCAGGTGCAGGCATGAACACATGCATAAGCCTGCATGTGTAAGTGACACTCCTACTGGCTCCTCAGTCCCTGAATTCATTCATTTATTCACTCATTCATTGAGCGTGTAGCGTGAGTTGGGGCCTGTGCTGGGCAGCAGAAGCATGGTGGTGAACTCTGAGTCTGTCTTCCACACACAGTGAACCCCCACGGGCTTCCAGAGCAATTGGGGCAGGGGGCAGGACGGGCAATCATTAACAAAATAAGTAGAGTTGCCAACTAAACTACAGGCTGCCTGGTTACAGTTGAATTTTAGATAATGAGTAATTTTTCGTATAAGAATATTCTATGTAATTATTTGGGACATGGGGAAATTATTCGTGATGCATCATTACTTTCAAATGTAACCGGGTGTCCTCTTCTGTACTTTTACTTGCCTACAGGAGGTATTTCCAGATGGCGATAAATAGTCTCCTATTTATAGTCTAGGGTAACAGTATGCTATAAAGTGACGGGGGCGGGTGTCTACTTTAGCCTGAATGAGGCAGGAGACCACACCCCAAGCTTTGCCTCCAGCCCCCTCACGCTCCCACCCCCAACTCCAGTTTCTTCAGCTGCTCCTCAAAGTCATTATAAAAACCTCAGCACAGTCCCCAGGAGCCAGATTCAATTGAATGTCTTGAGTATTGTTTAAAAATCTGCAACAGGGCGGCCTCCACAGAAAGGGAGCCTGAGAAGAGATTGCAGACCAGAAAGAAGCGGAACTTCCGTCAGTTGAAGCTGGTGACCACTGAGGCAGGCTCCAGGGCCTCAGACCTGACTAGAAAACAGGGAATGTGTTGAAACCAGGAGACGCGGGCTTTGGACCACCCCCTTTTAGGAAATGGGGACCCTGTTCAAGTGACCGTACACAGGACTCATATCCCATCAGGGTTTCAGGCAAAAACCTACCTCCAACCCAGAGGGTTCTTAGAGGTAACCCCAAGGGTGGCTTGGGAAGGTAACCCCAAAATATGCTTGGGCTGACAAAACTGTACCACGTATTTTAAGCCTGATAAGAAGTGAGTAAAAATGTTTAACAGAACAAATGTATAGTGCTGACATATTTGTGTCAGGAAATCATTGGTGCATGTTTGGAATTTTACATGTTTGTAATATTTAAGAGAATATGTTCTATGGGAATAACAGGTCAGTCTTGGAATTGTAATTTTAAAGGCACAAAAGGACCATTGATCGATATAGACTTGTGATTTTTAAATTGAAATCTTAGTAAGTTTGTCAACAGTATTAGAACAGTTAAAAGAATTTAAATTCACTGCATTTGTAAGTTTAAGTTATTAGATTTCTAATAGCTATTCAAGTGCTTGAGAAAGTTTTGTTTGTATTTAGGCATTTGAAGTGTTTAAGAAAGGACCTGAATATATTACACGTATAAATGCTGTTTAACATGTTTAATTAACCAAGGTTGTAAATGGGGCCAAACATTCATTCAGTGTCCTTTAAAATTCATTGTTAAAAGTTGCTATATTCCTTTTTTTAAAAAGGTTTTTAAACTGAATTCCAAAGCAGATGTGGGGTTGTTGAATTTATAACTATAATAAATTGAATATTTATTCAACTGAATAAATTGAATATTATTTTTTGAAAACCAAAGGAGACTCTGAATTTCTTTTTTCTAGGCACAAAAAAGGTTACTCCCCAGGGCACTGAAAACTCACATTGACACTTATGTAACAATAGCTGTGGAAATTAAAATCAGGTCACCAGGCAAGGTCCCAGGTCTCAGCACTGTTCAGGCCACCCTCTCCAGAGAGAGCCTGCAGGGGTACCGCCTCGTCCCTGATGTTGTACTCACTAATAATTATTATGATCACCACTACTCTTTTCCAAGTCCCTACTACCATTTCAGTCTTGTAACATGGCCCACATTATACAGATGGGCAAACTGAGGCACAGAAAGGTTGGAGGCAGTACTGGGCAGCTTCAGGGCTCTCACAGATGTGCCGCACTTGATCTCAAGCTCCCCCCATCCAGGCAACCGGCTCTGAGCAAACCCCCGCTTCCTTGTTTGAGCTCTAAGAGGCTGTGACAGGTTCCTGGTCAGCAGCGCCTCCTGCTGGAGCCTGGGCATATGGCACAGCCGGGCAGAGCCGCTCAGAAAGCAGCACCCCTGAGGTCTCGCCTAGGGGAGACATACGACGGAGCAGAAAGGGCTCCGTGCTCCATCCCAGGAAGCATTTGCACTCCCTCCTTGCCTCTCTCCAAGGTCAGTCCCACCGACCCCTCTGGGCCCTCATCCCTTGTTACCTGGAGCCCAGCATCTCAGCTGCTCCCCTGAACCCCTCCTGCCTGCTCACCACATGCAGCCAGAGGGGCCCTCCCTTCCCTGGCTCCCCACTGCCTGCGGAATCCAGCTGGGACCCCCTGTGGCCCAGCAGTCAAGGCCTCCACAGCTTAGCCCCAGACTGTTTTCCTGGTTGTGTCCTCTCACCATTCACCGCACACCTCCTGAGCCGCCTCCTGCCAGGGCACCTTTCCCTACCTCCAATTGTCCAACTCCTACCCATCCTTCAAAGGAGAGCTCAGAACCACCTCCTCCATGAAGCCTTCCCTCTCTCAACTAGAATTAACCTTTCCCACCTCTGTGGAAGCAGAGGCTGTGCACACCAGCCCGACTTCCAAGAGCATCTTAATCTCTCAGTCTGAGGGCTTTCTCTCCCTGCAGGCAGCAGACCAAGAGTGCTGGGGAATTAGCCCACCCCCCAAGGTGCATCCCCCAACCCAAGATGGCAGGAGTGGGGGAATAAATGCCCCAGCTCCCTTGCCCCTTGGCTGGGATAACTGATGTTTGTGCTCCACCTTGTCTCCCAAAGATCCCCAGTGGGATTAAGCTTCAGTTGCCCACAGTGGTAAACTGCTTGCTGTTGCACTCGTTGTTGACTCTCTGATCTTTCTTTCTCGCCTCTCACCCCCCTACTGCTGTTTCCTGGGATTGCCTCCCAAGTCAAAAACGTGTTTGTGAATTCCTCTGGATCCGCTTCCAGAGGCACCTCCATGGTACTCGGCCAATCCCCTTACCGAAGCAAGAATAACCGTTAAAACTGCAAGCAACAGGAACCCAGCACTTTCTTCATGCCTAGCCCTTTGTGTGTATTATCTCATCTCAACCTCATGACAACCGGAGTCTCTCCCACTTCACAGGTGAGAAGACTAGGACTCTAATGAATTGTCTGAGGCTTCAAAATCCAATGAGTGGCAGGGCTGGGATTTAAACCCAGGAGGACTGATTGTAGAGACAGGGAATATAACCTCCACATGGGGTAAAGCAGAAATAATTACAGCACCTGCCTCCCAGGTGGATGTCAGGCCTGGATGAGGCAATGGATGCAAAGTGCTCTGCACAGCACCTGTTCATTGGAAATGCACCTGAGGAGTTTTTCCCGTACAAGGGGTTTTCTTGTGCCCATCTTAAAAATGGGCAGGTTCTTGTGGGTCTGCACCCCTCGTCCTGGTCAGCCCAGTGCCTGGCATGTGCTCAGTGGCATTAAGGCAACAGGACAGACCTAAGATCCCAGCTCTGTTACCACCAGGCTGTGTGACCTTACACAAGTCACTGCCCCTCTCTGGGCCTCAGTCACCCCTACGTCTGGGAAGGAGGAGGTCCCTCCCATTCTAAGGTGCTGATCTCACCACTGACCTCACACAGATGGAGTCCCCAGAGCTAAGGGAAGGGGTTGAGTGATGTCAGGAAGAGACGGAGACATCCTTGACCTCTCAGGATCATGTGGGCCGGTCCATCTCTGATGAGAACACTTGAGCAGCCTGCCCACGGCTAAGATGGGGATCTGGCGCCACCTTGTGGTCACCACCTCTTCCATCTTTGACCACAGTTTCTTTTCCATGTGCATCCTCTTGCCATCGAATTTCAGAGCAATTTGTACTAAGTATATCCTCTGCCAGGCACTGGGTGCCACCCAGGAGAGACAACACTGAGCACAGCAGCCGTGTTCGCTGCCTAACAGGTTTGGAAGAGTCTGAGCCAGTTCTGCCCCATAGAAATAAAACACATGTCCTTCACCTCTCAGAGATAATAGTAAATTTTCTAGTAGCCACGTTTTTAAAACATTAAAATGAGAGGTGAAATTAATTTCAATAGTATATTTTCATTTAACCTAATATATCCAAAACATTATCATCTCAACATATGGGCCATGTTTTTTAAAATTAAGATAATTTACCTTCTTTTTTCATACTAAGTCTTCGAAATCTGGGTGCATTTGACATGGACGACATACCTCAGTTGGGACCAGCTCCCACTTTGAGGGCCAAGCAGCTGCATGTCATAGGGCTACCGTGGTGGACAGCGCCAGTGTAGACAGGCCAGTCAGCTCGCCCCAGCCCGTGGCAGCTTTCTGGCTTGGATTCGGGGGTGTGGAGGGGCCAAGGGCCCAGGCTCTGTCCTCACACTGAGCTGGGTTTGAATCCCACTGACCCAGGATCATTTTACAGTTTTAAATGTCAAATGATGATAATAAAAGTTCTTGCTTCCAGGGGCAGTAAAGAGGATTTCCGAGGAGAATGCATGCTAAGAGCCTAGTGTGGTCCCAGGCAGGAAGTAAATGATTGATGGATGGGGCCCATCCTGAGGGACTGGAAGCCTCAGCCTACTTTTTTGCATTTTACAGAGGCGAGGCCCCGAGGATCTGGAATGTCCGGCTCAGGCGGAGGTGATGAGAGCCCAGGAAGTTTCGGGGGCTGAGCAGGGTGCCCCGGGTGGGTTCAGATGAGAGTGTGGAGCAGGACACACCTCCCGCATCCTGACCACCAGTCATTAGAGGGTGAGTAACGATGTCACCCGAGCGGCAGCAGGAATGTAAACCCTAAGTGACATGGCTCGAAGTAGGGCCCCCTCCAGGGAGTCCCAGGGGACAGGATCTAGGACTAAGGCAGAATTGCTGCTCCCATCCCCAAGCCCCTCCTTCACCAGCTGGCCACAGTCCCCTTCCAAAGGGAGTGGGAGGAGAGCGGGCTTTGCTTGGGGAAAGGGGACATAAGGGGCAAGGAAAGGCCTGGGCGTGGGGACCTGCTCTTGGTCTCCCACTGCAGGGAAGCCCATGGTGCAGTCGGGGTAGGGAGTCCCTGGACACAAGGGGCTGCTTTGAGAATGGATGATCAGCACCTCCCCGTGCCCAGTTCACCCTCCACCTTGCACTCCAGGGTCCCTCCCTCACCCTACTTGGCGGCCCCACTCCTCTCCTCTGGGCCCCGGGGCTCTGGCTCAGAGCCCTACTCTCCCACACAGAACTTCTGTACAGAAGGAGCTTAGGTGCTGCCATCCTCTCGGGTGGCTTTGGGGAGCTGGTGGTGACCCCAGGACTCTCCCAAGAATGGCCCATGGCTGACCTTGGCTGCCCGTTCTTAGGTCTCAGACCTCGCCCTTGGTGCCTGGTCCAGCCTGGCCCATGGCAGAAGCCCACCAGCTGCCGTCACCTCCCAGCCCTGGGCTCCTGCTGATGGACCTTGCTCCCGCCCCTTCCCCTCTCTGGGTCTCCTTGGCCAATTAGAACTTTGCTTTTAACGTTCTGGACAATATGAAGAGTTTGGGCACCACAGGAATGCATGTTCACGATACATTGTAGAGCTTTTTAAAGTATGTAATAAAATAGCAAGTACAGTCAGAAACCCACTTTTACACAAACTTAACATAACCATATCTGTGTGCGGAAAATAACTACCATTCACTGTGACGTGAGTCAGGCTGCACGATGTGCTAAGCCTGTTACTATGCAGCACCTCATTTATTCCCACAAGCCTCCAAGGTGGGCACTGCAAAACCCCCTCTACGGAGGAAGATGCCGAGGCCCAGAGAGGTCACCGATTTCCCAGCAGTGAGGGGCAGGGTTGGATGTGACCCCAGCTCCAACCAAGCCCAGAGCCCACGATCTTCACCACCAGGCTGGTCCGGGCCTCTGTGTAACTGGGGGTAATAACAGTCCCCACCTCGATGGGCTGCTGGGAGGATAAGTGACCTGCGATGTGGGAAGCCCTTAGATGACTCCTGGCACGGCCTGGAGTCCTGTGAGTGTGAGCTGTCAGCGTGTCTGCCGCCGCAGCAGCCTCACTGCCTCTGGGCCGTGCTCACAAAAGTTAACAGGGGTCTTCTCTGGGTCCTGGGGTCCTGGGGGACCAGACTTCCTTCATCTTGCTTATTTAATTTTGCTTCTTATTTTGATTTTCTGATTTGTTCACAACAATCAGGTATCACTTGGATAATTTTTCTTCTTTCTTTTTTGCTTGCACATATGGTGCCTCGGTGGGCCGTGGGGGCCACCCCATTCTGAGTCTGAGTTGCCTCCCAGTTTCCTCCAAGGCCTGGCACGGAAAAGACCCCCAGGAAAGGATCAGAGCAGAAAGAGCTCCAAAGAGCCCCTCCCAGGCCAGGTACTCTGGCCGCACGCTTGGCGGACCAGTGCCAGGAATTGGGCCCTTTTGTATTGGCATTCCCCAAAAGGCACAGTGAGATGCTTCTGGTTCTTCCGGGCCCCAGGGGGAGCAGTGGGGGCCGCCGTGATGCGTGAGACCTCCGGCCCTGAATCCACCAACAGCTGTGACCACTTCAGCTATTTTAAACCCTTGGGCACCAGGAAGCTCCCATCATACCAACTGGGCACCGTGACCCAACGTCATGGGCCCTCAGCCAGGGCCAGGTGTCCTGAGGGTGGCTCGGAGGCCTGGGTTGGATTTTTGAAGGGGAGGGGGTTTCATTCGTGGAGAATTCCCCTTGTCCCAGCCCCTGTGCTAGCGTTTTCCGTGCAGTGTCTTATTTAGTACCATCCTAACATCTATGCTGAGAGATGAGGAAAACAAGGTTCCAAAAGGCAGGGTGGCCCGTCTAAGGCTGCACCAAGGCAGGGCCAGGACTAGAACCTCAGTTTCCCAGTTGATGAGACAAGCGGGCTTTCATTCGCTGCCCTTCCCAGCTTCGCCCCTGCCTCTCCCCCACGGGGGCCCAGGCACGTGCCAGTCCTGGCTTGGTCACTCTTATGAGCTCTGTGACTGAGGATGAATTCTTTACCCTCTCCATGGCTCACTTTCTTCTGTAAAGTGGTGGGGTTATTGGAGGTTATAATGATCTAATTCAAATACATGAAAAGCATCATGGAACTGTGTCTGGCACTGCCAGCATGAAATAAGTGCCCGCTCTTATTACTTCTCTCCTGGCAATCACCCCTTTGCCTGCCATCATCATATGCTCTGCTCCTCTTATGACCACCCCAGCCTTGGTGGGGGGTGCCATGCTCCTCCCCCACTCTGGGCCCCCATCTCCCCATCATCGGTGGAATGAAGGGGGTCGGGCTCTATCCCTGGCATACACTCAGTACCTGCCACATAGTAGGAGTTCAGAAAGTCATTAGGGGCAGACAAGAGCCCAGGCACAAACCCACCTCAGTGGCCTCGCAGGACTTTTCTCCCTTTGGCAGGTGGACCCGCGTGAGCTGCCACCTAATTGGGGGATGTGCTCAGTGGCCCACAAGGAGCCCATCAGAAGTCACCTGTCACTCCCTAGATCTGTGCACATTTGGGGGACAGATACCATCCTGGCTGGACTCTGGCCTTTCCCCCCACACCCCCTCACATTCCTCCAGGGTCCCAGAACAGCTGGGCTCTTCACCACCTTCTAATTTGGGCAGCGTCAGGGAGGCCATCAGGGTAGAGGGTCTGGGTATGTCTCAAGGATCTTCTGAGCCTTATCACTCTTAGGCACAACCCCACCAGGGTTCCACATCACCAACAGCCCTCGCCCCTTCCCAAACACCCATCTCCTCCATGCCACCCCTTCTCTTTCATGGCCTCTGCCCACCCCACCCTACAACCACTTACCCACACGTGGCTGAACTGTCTGAACTGCCCCTCCCTTGGCTGCGGAGCTGAAAGGGGCTGGGATGGGGAGGGGGTTGGTTCAGGCCCCCACTGGCTGTCACCCTGCACCCCCACCTCCACAGGACTCAAAGTGACCTCTGCAGTGGGCTACCCCCTTTCCCAGTGAATCACTCTTGCCCCCTCACTGTCACTTGCCACCAGGTGCCCCCAATATCTCAATCCAAACACTAGTCAGGTAAGCCCACCCCCCATCTTGCCGCCCAGCTGGGTCTTCACCGCCCTCCCCTGCTCAGCCTCCCTCTGGGGTCCACCTTGGTCCACGCCAACCAGAGGACCCATTTCAGTTCCACGTCTGACCACATGGTTCCTCGCCCAGCACCCCCACCCCCCAATCCCCTGGCACGCTGGAAGCTGCTGGTTGCCGGCTTCTCCACTCCCATCCGCTCCCCATTTTCCCTTTGGAAATACCCATCTGGTTGTTGGCATCAGGCTGTACCTGGCTTTCTGGTTTTGCCCCAGGGACACCCCCCCAACCCCCTTCCCCTTTACAGCGAGTCTCCCCAGACCCCCAGGCAGGGTTAGGGGCCCCTCTGGGTTCCCACCAACTCTTGTCCTCGCCCCCGTGGCAGCTCCACGTTTTAACTGTCTGCGCCCGGAGTGGGGACGGGGTCCTGCGTCCTGGAGCCCAAGGGCTGAAGATTTGTTGAATGATGAGTGATGAGCAAACTAACCACGGAGACGAGCCAGCTGGCAACTGCCGCCGGCGCGGGACAGGAGTCGGGGTGGGCGGGGCCACGCTGGACGGACGGGTTCGCGGCCCACTGCGAAAGGAGCCTGGCGGGCTGCCCCGCCCCGCGCGCCCCGCCCCGCCCCGCCCGCGGCAAGATAAGACTGCGTGCGGGGCCGCTGCACGCTGCAGCGGCGGACAGGCTCACCTGGGACAGGTGGCTCCAGGCGAACAGGAACGGCAGAGGACGGGCCGGGGGCCGCACCGAGAGGAAGATGCTGCGCGAGCGCACCGTGCGGCTGCAGTACGGGAGCCGCGTGGAGGCGGTGTACGTGCTGGGCATGCACCTCTGGACCGATGTCTACAGGTGAGCAGGGCCACCTTCCCGGCCTCGAAACCCCAGATCTTGCTCCCAGAAATCCCGAGAGCCCGCACACACCGCGGAGCCCTCTCCGACCTTCCTCCGTCCTGAGCTGCCCCTCATCCAGAGCACCCCGCGCCCAGAAATCCTAAGAACCTCACCCCCAAATCCTAAGAGTCCTCAAACCTTATGTTCCTGAGATCCCGAGACCCTCAACACAGCCTCGGTCCCAGCTCTGATACTACCCCTTCCTCAAGCCCCCTTTCCCCAGGTCCCCCCCTTCACCCCTCTTCCA
>PVKY010006268.1:0-16213 GCA_004027775.1 Bradypus variegatus
CACACACACACACACACACAGAAATGCAAATCACAGCTACACTGAGATACCATTAGACTGGCAAAAATCCCAAAGTTTGATATCATGCCCTGTTGGCTGCAGAAAACCAGGGGCTCACCCAAGTGGCTGGTGAGAAGATAAACTGTTTAATTGGTTGTAGTGGCAGAATACTGGCCCAAAGACATCCTACTCCTAGGATCTGTGAGTGTGTGATGTTCCAAGGCAGAGGAGGGATGAAGATTGCTCAATGGCTGACCATGGGAAAATGGGGAGGTTATCCCGGATTATCCGTGTGGGCCCAGGGTAATCACTGGAGTCCTTTAAACATGGACGCAGAAAGCAGTCGAGTCGGAATCAATGAAGGAGATGTGAGGACAGAAGTGGAGGTCAGTGGCACTGCTGGCTTTGCAAACAGGTGGGGCCCATGTGCCAAGGAACACAGGAGGCCTCTAGAAGCTAGAAAAGGAAATGGATTCTCCCCAGGAGCCTCTAGAAAGGAACGAAGTTCTGCCACCACCTCGAATCTGGCTCAGCAAGGCCCATTTCAGACTTCTGAAGTCCAGAACTGAGAGTAAACTCATGTTGTTTCTAGCCCTGAAGTGTGATGATTTGTGAAAGCAGCCACAACAAACACACTTGTACGGAGAGCAATCTGGCAATATTCATTAAAATTACAAATGACCACATTCCCCCTTTGGAGAATTTCCGGCAGACGTACTTGCTCGTGTGTGAAACGGCCCGTTTCAGTTTTCATTGTAGCATTGAGTGTAATAGCAAGAGACCGGGAAAACCCAAATGGCCATCAACAGGGTATTGGTTAATTACCAAACAGGGGAATATTATGTGGCTATTTAAAAATGAGGATGGGTTTTATGTGCCAATATGGAAACATTACCAAAGCACATTAAGTGAAAAACACAGAGTACAGAACAGAATGAAGTGTGTAAAAAGCAGGGATGACAAGAACCAACAATCATATCTGCCTGTATATGTATAAACCAGTGGCTCCCAATGGGGGGCGATTTGTCACCAAGGGACATTTTCGTTTGTTACAACTGGGGGAGGGGCTGCTACAGGCATCTAGGGAGTGGAGGCCAGGGATACGGCTAAACACCCCACCATGCACGGGAAGGCCCCCACCACAAAGGTATCTGGTCCAAAAAATCAATGCACCAAAGTGGAGAAACCCTGAAATAAGAAATTCCGGAAGGTGGTATGTAAGAAACTGGTGAGGGGTGGGTGGGTCCTGAGAGACAAGAACAAGATGACAAACGTCACCGGATACCTTTATGTGTGTGCATGCACGTGGAGTTGTATGTTTGAACCTTATCAATTTATTACCTATTCAAAAATTACATTTAAAATGCTCTTAAGGGTTATTATTACATTGCTTTAACTATAAACTTTTAAAAAAGTGGCTGGAATTCTGAACACATTTCTTTGTAGGAATCACGTAAACTTAGTGTAGGAAACTCCCCCTCCTCTTACTACCTACGGCTGTGAATTATTTCTCTGCGATGCCCATCCCGTCGGCAGGGAAGACTGCCCAAATCCATCCCATCCTAAAACCCATCCTAAAGACTCCAGCAAGCCTCCTGCCCCTGGCAGAGCGCAGCTCACGGGGAAGGGCGTCTACACGTGCTGTGTGTTCGCGTCCCACCACGCCTGCCCCAGCAATCCTGCCTGGGTCTGTACCGTCCACACAGAGGCTCCTGCCCAAGTCCTCTATCCCTCAGCCGCTGCTAAGGCAGACCCTGTCGTCTCTCTCCCTCTGAAGAGACACTGGCATCCACATTCTCGTTTCCCTCCTAAATCCCCAATGACCCCTTGCTCTGTCCAATCTTTAAATGCTGGTGTTTTGCTGTGTTCTGCCCTGGTGAGGTGGTCGAGTGGGCAGGCTCTGGAGTGTGACAACCAGGGAGCAAATCTTGATAGCTGTGTGGCCTGGAGCAACCCATTTAACCTCTCTGTCTCCGTTTCCTTTTCCGTAAAGTGGCTGTGGCCGAAACAGTACCTACCGCTTAGGGTTGTGATGTGGATTAAATGGGGTAACACAGGGCTTGCATGAGTGTGTTCCACAGACACCTGCCTAGTAGAGTATTTGCAAAATGACAGCAGGGTTCTTCCTCTCCTTGCGTCCACCACTGGGCATTGTGACTTTGCCATCATTTATGCCTGACTTTGAATCTCGCCCGGCTTTGTGATTTACTTTGGCCAAGAGAATGTGGCAGAAGCAGTCAGTTTGCTTCCGAATCTGGTGACCCTGTGGCTGCCATGTGAAGCCTGGGCTAGCCTGCTGGACAACACAAGAGAAGTGGTCCAGCTGTCCTGTGGCTACAGTCGCCACCCAGCCAGCCTCAGAAACAGTACCACCTAGAACCTCACAGTCGACCATGGATGTGTGGTTAAACCCAGATGAGACTGGAACAGCAAAACTGCAGGCTAAATAAGTGGCCGTTGTTTGAATAAAGCTACCAGGTTCATGGTGGTTTTGCAGCAATGACTAAACTGACAGGCTCAGCTACCATCATTAGGCAACTCTGACATTACACACTCTCCCTGGATAATTTCTTCCTCTCCAAAGTTCCAGTTGTCACTGATGATTCTAATCTCCTGTATCCCCAGGCCCAGCCCCTCCTTTGCCTCTGGACTCCTACATCCAACTTCTGGCTGGACACCTCTTCTTTGGTGATCGTCTGCAGAGACCTCTACTTGGCATGCTCCTGAAGGCCAGACACATGCCCAAGCCTGTCCCTTCTCCTGGGCTCTCGCAGCGAATGACACTACCATCACACCTGGCCGCCCAAGCTGGAAATCTGGAAGTCATCCTTGCTGTCCCCCTGGCCCCCTCCACAGTGGCCGTCATGTACCACCAGGTCCTGTTGATCCCCCTTCCGGAGCACATCTCAAACTCATCTCTGCTCTCCCACCACTGTCTCCACCATGATCCAGACCACCATCACCTCTTACCTGGACTTCTGCAATCACCTGACTCTAGCCTGCTGCTCCCATCCACTCCCACACTGCAGTGGAGGCAATCTGTCTAAAACAGAAACTTGATGCTGTCACTCATTCTGCCTGGAACCTTCCATGGCTCCCCACTGCCCTCGGTATTGCTGGCCTTTCTCTGCACGGGGTTAACTCTGCATCCTCAGGTCTCAAACTGAATGTATGTTATTTCTACCAGAAGCCCCCACCTCCCCAGACCTGGTCAGTTGCTCACGAGTTCTCCAAACCTTCCTCTGTCAAGTCCATTCCCCTTGTCTGGCACCGGCATACGAGCTGTTTCCCATGGGGACTTTACCTGGGTCCCAGGTCGGGATGGATGAATAGGTTTTTAAGAACCTCGGACTGCAAGAAGGAAAAACTGAACGCCTCTACCACTCCGAGAGCCTCAAACTCCAAGATTCTGTTCTGAAAGGCCAAAGTTTCTAAGATCCTGACTTTGTTAACTCCGAGCCCAAGAGCCTCAAAGTTGAACCCTCTCCTCCACGAGTCCTGGACTCTGTGCCTCACGGCGCGCCCGGGCCCCTCACCTGGCCGCCTGCATGAGCGCGCTCCAGCCGTAGTGGTTGCGGCTGTTGACCGAGGCGCCGCGGCGTAGCAGGAAACGCACGAGCGGCTCGTGGCCCCCGGCCGCGGCGAACTGCAGCGCCGTGTTGCCCGCCTCGTCCGAGCAGTCCACGGGTACGGGCGCGCCGGCCGCCGCCCCGGGCCCCGCCGCCTCGGGCCCCGCCGCCTCCGCGCCCGCCTCGGGCTCCGCGCCGCGCTCCGCCGGCTCCGCTGCCCCAGGCTCCAGCAGCCGCCGCGCCGTGTCCGTGTCACCCTGGTCGCAGGCGCGCAGCAGCAGCTGGAAGGCCGGGGGCAGCCCGCCCTCGCCCATCGCCGCCCGCGCCCGCCGACCCGCGCCGCTCCGCCCCCGGATACCCGCGCCCGCGCCCCTTTCCGCCCGTCCGGGGCGGGACCGCGCGTCCGCTCCCGGCCGGGCACGTGCCGGGGGACGGGGCCGCGCGCCTGCTGAGTGCGCGCCGGAGAACAGGTCCACGCTTCCGCTCTGGGCCGGGCGCGCGCCGCGGGGAGGCGGGGCCGCGTGCCTGCTGAGCGCGCGCCGGGGATCGGTGCCACGCGTCGTCTGGGGCGGGCGCGCGCTGGGAAAAACGGGATCGCGCCTCCACCGCCGGAGTCCGGCAGGCTTCGCGCGTTCCGGGAAGCTGGAGGAGCGCCGGCCCCGGCCGGCGGGGCCGCCTCTGCGATCGCAAGCCCGCTGGAGCTCCGAGCGCTGCGAGCTCCCGACCATCCATCCCGCGCGGGCCTGGCCTGGGGCGGGCGCCGCTGACTCCCCAGCGCCTGGCACTCAACCAGCGCGTCCTAAGAGGTTGTTTATTTGGGTCAGGGGGCGAAGGGGTCCACTTGTACCCCCAGAATGTGCCACGGGGCCCGTCGGCCACGCTCCTTCACCTGGGCCGGGTCGTCGGGGCTACAAGCGCCTCCTAGGGTCTTCGCCCTCTTCCTCTGCGATTCTCCGAGGCTGTGGGCCACAGAGCAGCTGTTTCAGCATCTCCTGGGGCCTGGTTCGAAATGCGGATTTTCTGCATTTCCTTCTAGAGTGCACTGTTGCTTCTGCCGGCTTTGCCTGGCCTACTCTGGGAAAAGACTCCCCTTTTCTTTTGGGGAGCCTCTCTCCCGCATTCTCAGCCCTTGTGGTTCAGGGACTAGCACATGTCCAAGGCAGGATTTTTGCCGAAGCCGTTGGGAGCCAGGCCCTCTGTGCTGAGGATGACACCCATCGGGCTGTGTTCAAGGGGGTCTCTCTGAGAGTGAAGCCACCGCACAGCAGATCGGAGCCAAGGGACACAGAGAAGGGACCCACTCCTTACACCAGGAACCCTCCACCCAACCTCACCCTTTAACGTCTCCACCTGCTTCTTTTTGGTTAGGTCCTTTTTGTGTAGGATTGCCATCACTTGCAATCCAAGCCTTAACAAATGCATAATTTGCTTTATTAAATGAATAGTTTCATACTATGCATGCTATTCTGGATATTTCTTTTTTTCTTTTTATTTCTATGTAACACATGTCTTGGGCATCTTTCCATGTGGGCAAATATGGATCTGCTATATTTCTGATGGCTGCATGTAACACCATTAAATAGATTGCCATAATTTATTTAATGATTGTAGATGATGCCTGTTTTTAGTGTGTTTCCAGGTTTTTGCTATTATAACAAATCCTGCTTTGAGCAGGGCTTGTAGCAGTCAGGGTCTGGAAAGGGACAGATAGGGCTTGACAGATAGGGCGTTCAATAAGGGACTATTTACAGAAGGGTAGGCAGGGGTTAGGAATAACCACAAGACATGTATCCAAGGCTGATAAGGGTGGCGAGCCACGGAGGGGAGACAGGAGAGGGGTTATTGGGATTCCATGAGAGAAACTTCATGGAGAGCTCCCTGATGGGAGCTGTAGCCCTTGGCGGAGAGACACAGCCAGCCCACGGAAACCCAGGAAGGAGCGATCTCCGAGCGCTGACCTCCCTTTCCTCCTGCCCTCTAATCTGCTGCCGGTGCCCCTCGCTGGAAGCCAGAGATGGGGAAGCTGATTTCGTAGTCTACGTTGACAGCCTCCCTGGGCACAGAGCAGGGTGGAGACAGACAGGCAAGGCCAACGGAAGAGGTCCAGCACCTTGCAGCACAGACTGGGGTCACTGGAGCAGCAGCGTCTGCACCACCCAGTTGCTTTTTGGAAATGCAGACTCTCGGGCCCCACCCCCAGGGCTGCTGGACCAGCAATTGCATTTCAGCAGGACTCCAGGGGACTCCTGCACCCAGGAGAGCTTCTAAAGCCTGGATCTGGCACATCTTTGTGCATACATCTCTTAAGCAAGCCTATCTGTAGTCTTACTATTTATAAACCCTCTCCCAGCACGTTTTTCACTGATTCCTGCATCAGTTTGCATTATCTGAGAATCGGATGGCAGAACGGTTTTTACTGGGAGAAATGCCCAAGAAGGATAAAGGGGGAACAAGGGGGGAGAAGGCAGGGAGAGGCTTCAGACCATGAGACAGGTCTGATACTTGTGAAAGGAGAGTGGGAAGGGAGGTGGGAAGAGCTTCAGACTGCAGTGCGTCCTGGCCAGGCTGAGAGGGTTTCCTGAGCAAAGGGCTCCTGCTAAGGTGCCCTGTGTCAGGCCCAAGAGGCCATTTGGTTCCCCACTGGGCTCGGTCCCTTCATCACAGAGGATGTTCACAGGCTGACAAAAAGACTGGGTGGGGTCTAGGAGGTGTAGGAGAATAGAGGAAACATCAGAAAGAGAGCTGGGAGCCCAGTACGTTGGGTTAGGCAGGGGTTAATGAGGGCTGGAAGTAAAATAGTCTCTATAGAGTGTTTATTTACCTTTAAGTTTATTTCTATTTGTTGCTTTTCTTCCTTCCTTTCTTCTTTCCTTTTTTTTTTTCTTTTTTTGCTATAAGGTTGGTAAAGAATTCCAACATTGTAGAAATATGAACTGTAAAGCCCTGGGTTTTGTTTTGCCTATATTCCCAGAATCTAACCTGGCAAAGGGTGAGCGATTGATAAGTGTTTATGTTTTAAAAAGAATAAATCAAATGAAATTGAAAAGGGCACAGAACCCACAGAATCTCACTCATGAGAAATAAAATACAGTTAATATTTGGGTGAATATTCCTCTAGGTGTTTTCCTTTGCATATGTTAACACATATTATTTTACCAAAATAGGATCTTACCACCTACATAGTTCTACAACCTGCTTTTTTTCACTTAATATACTTTAAGTGACTGAGTAGGCTTGTTCATTCGTTTTGTTCCATATTTTTCACATGTGATTCCTTTCTTGATTGCAGTGAGGTTCGTTTTGTGGCTGTTCAATTATATTTAAGACATTTGGAGTAGGATTACTTTACTCAAGTGAGTGAAATATGGGTGTCAGGGTGTATTTTTATTTTTATTATTTTTATTTGTTTTTATTGTCTTGGTCCATTGGAGACAGCCCCATTTTAATCTCATTTTCCTTTTGATCAGCTATTGTTTTGGTTTGCTAAAGCTGCCAAAATGCGATATAACAGAATGGACTGGCTTTTAACAATGGGGATTCATTAGGTTACAAGTTATAATTCTAGGGCTGTGAAAAATGTCCAAATTAAGGCATCAGCAAGAGGATACCTTCTCTGAAGAAAGGCTGCTGCTGGCATCTGAGTTTTCTCTGTCACATGGGAAGGCATATGGCCGGTATCTGCTGGTCCTTCTCTCCCGGGTTTTGTTGCTTTCAGGTTCTGGCTCTTTCAGTTTGTGTGGGTCCTTTCTCGCCTCTTGGGAGCGTTTCTCTCTCTAAACTCTCTCCAAATGTCCCTGCCTTTTATCCTCTCATAAAGCTACTGGAATCAGAAGCTGAAAGCAATGCAACCCAGTAGCAAAGGACCAGCAGACACCAGCCACGTGACTTCCCAGCTAACAGAAGTGTTCCAGATGCCATCGGCTGTTCTTCAGGGAAGGTATCCTCTTGTTGATGCCTTAGTTTGGACAATTCTGTGGCCTTAGAACTGTACATTTGTAATTTAATAATTCCCCTTTGTAAAAGCCAGTCCATTTCTGGTATTTTGCATAACAACAGCATTAGCAAACCAGAACATCAGGTCATATGGTAATTCTAGGTTTTACTTTTTGAGAAGCTGCCAAAGTATTTTCCACAGCAGCTGTACCATTTTACATCCCCACCAACAACGTACAAGGGTTCCTATTTCACAGCATCCTCTCTGTGATGGTTAGGTCCATGTGTCAGCTTGGCCAGGGGATGGTACCCCAGTGTCTGGTCAAGCAAGCACTGGCCTAACCCTTACTGCAGGGACATTTGTGGCTGGTTACTAAACCAGACGGCTGTTTTATTAAATCATGAGTTGATTGGCTGCAGCTGTGACTGATGACATCAATGAAGGGCATGTCTTCCATAATGAGAGAATGCAATCAGCTGGATTTAATCCAATCAATTGAGGACTTTTAAGTGAGACAGATAGAGGACCTTCACTTCTTCTTCAGCTGACCAGTGAAGCATTTCCTGAGGAGTTCATTGAAGTTGCCAGTTCATTCCTGAGGACTTCATTGAATTTGTTCATCAAAGTTGCCAGTTCACTGCCTGAGGAGTTCATTGAACATCTTCATTGGAGTTGCCAGCTTGCTGCCTGCCCTATGGAATTTGGACTCGTGCATACCCACAGTTGCGTGAGACACTTATAAAGTCTTATATTTATAGATATTTCTTGTTGATACTGTTTCCCTAGAGAACCCTAACTAATATACTCTCCAACACTTGTCGTTTTTTATAGTAGCCATTTTAGTCAGTGGAGATGACATCTCATTGTAGTATAGATTTGCATTTCTCTCATGGTAATGACATTGAACATCTTTTCATGTATTTATTGGCTACTTGGGTATCTTCTTTGGAGAAAAGTCTACTTGAATCTTTTTCCCATTTTTTAATTGGGTTACATGTCTTTTTGTTGTTGAGTTGTAGGAGTTATTAATATATTACAGATATTAAACACTTTTCAGATATATAGGGTGCCAGTTTGATGTATTATGTCCCCCAAAATGCCATTATCTTTGATGCATTCTTGTGTGGGCAGACATATTAGTGTTGATTAGATTTTGGAATCCTTTGGTGTTTCCATGGAGATGTGATTCAATCAACTGTGGATAAGACTTTGGTTGGATAATTTCCATGGAGATGTTGCCCCACCCATTCAGGGTGGGTCTGAATTAAATTACTAGAGCACTATATGAGCTCAGACAGAAGGAGCAGGCTTGCTACAGTCAAGAGGGACACTTTGAATTATGCACAGGAGCTGAGAGAGGAGCTTTAGCTTATAGAGACATTTTGGAGACGGTCTTTGAAAGCAGACTTTTGCTCCGGAGAAGCTAAGAGAGGACAAACACCCCAAGAGCAACTAAGACTGACATTTTTGAGGAGCTGAAACCTAGAGAGGACATCCTGGGAGAAAGTCATTTCTAAAGCAGAACTCCAGAGCAGACGCTGGCCACGTGCCTTCCCAGCTAACAGAGGTTTTCTGGATGCCATTGGCCATCCTCCAGTGAAAGTACCCAACTGCTGATGATTTACCTTGGACACTTTATGGCCTTAAGGCTGTAACTGTGTAACCAAATAAACTTCCTTTTATAAAAGCCAATCCATCTCTGGTGTTTTGCATTCCGGCAGCATTAGCAAACTAGAACATGTAGTTTCCAAATATTTCCCCTGTTCTGTGGAATCTCTTTTCATTTTCTTGATAAGGTCCTTTGTTGCATAAAAGTTTTAATTTCAATGAAGTCCATTTTGTCTATTTTTTCATTTGTTGCTTATGTTTTGGTGTAAAATCTAAAAAAACATTGCCTACCACAGGATCTTGAGGATGCTTCCCTACATTTTCTTCTAGGAGTTTTATAGTTCTGGTTCTTATATTTAGGTCTTTGATCCATTTTGAGTTAATTTTTGTATGTGGTGTGACATAGTGGTCTTCCTTCATTCTTTTACATATGAATATCCAGTTTTCCCCACACCATTTTTTGAAGAGACCGTTCTTTAACAGTTGAGTAGACTTGGTAGCCTTGTTAAAAATCAGTTGAGCATAGATGTAAGGGTCTACTTCTGAGCTCTCAATTCAGTTCCATTGGTCAGTATTTCTATTCTTGTGCCAGTAGCCTGCTGTTTTAGCCACCATAGATGTGTAATATGTTTTAAAATCAGGAAATGTGAGTCTTCCAACTTCATTCTTGTTCAAAATGTTTTTGCCCATTTGGAGCCTCCTTACTCTTCCAAATAAATTTGATAATTGGCTTTTCCATTTCTTCATAGTATGCTGTTGGAATTCTGATTGGGATTGCATTGAATCTGTAAATCACTTTGGGTAGAATTGACATCTTTATATGTAGTCTTCCAATCCATGAACATGGAATGTCCTTCCATTTATTTAGGCCTTCTTTGATTTCTTTTAGCAATGTTTTGTACTTTTCTATGTGTAAGTCCTTTACATCCTTGGTTAAATGTATTCCTAGATATTTGATTCTTTTAGTTGCTATTATGAATGGAATTTTTCCTTGATTTCCTCAACTTGCTCAATACTAGTGTATAGAACAGTACTGGTTTTTGTGTGTTAATCTTATACCCCACCATTTTGCTTAATTTATTAGCTCTAGTAGCTTTGTTGTAGATTTTTTTAGGACTTTATATAGGATTATGTCATCTGCAAATAATGAAAGTTTTACTTTCCTTTCCAATTAGTATGCCTTTTATTTCTTTTTCTTGCTTAACTGCTCTGGTGAAAACTTCCAGTACACTGTTGAATAACAGTGATGACAGTGGGCATCCTTGTCTTGTTCCAGATCTTAGAGGGAAAGCTTTTATTCTTTCACTATTGCATATGTTAGCTGTGGGTTTTTCATACATGCCCTTTATCATGTTGAGAAAGTTTACTTTTATTCCTATTTTTCTTAGTGTTTTTATCAAGAAAGTATTCTGGATTCTATCAAATGCTTTTTCTGTGTCAATATAGATGATCATGTGGTTTTTTCCTTTCATTTTATTAAGGTGGTGTATTAATTACATTAATTGATTTTCTTATGTTGAGCCACCTTGCATACCTGTGTAAAATCCACTTGATCCTGGGTGTATAATTCTTTTAATGTGATGTTATATTCAATTTGCAAGTATTTTCTTGAGGATTTTTGAATCTATAGTTGTAAGAAAATTTGTTCTATAATTTTCGTTTCTTGTAGTATTTTTATCTGGCTTTGGTATTAGGGAGCTATTGGCCTCATAGAATGAGTTAGGTATTGTTCCCTCCTGTTAAGTTTATTGGAAGAGTTTGAGCAGAATTGGAGTTACTTCTTCTTGGAATGATTGGTAAAATTCACCTGTGAAGCCATCTGGTCCTGGGCTTTTCCTTGTTGTGAAGTTTTTGATGACCAGTTTGATCTCTTTACTTATAATTGGTCTGTTGAGGTCCTCTGTTTCTTCTAGAGTCAGTGTAGGCTGTTAGTGTATTTCTAGGAGTTTGACATTGCATCTAGGTTGTCTAATTTGTTGGCACACAGTTGTTCATTGTATTCTCTTATGATGCTTGTTATTTCTCTGGGGTCAGCAGTAATGTCCCTCTCTTTTCTGAATTTATTTATGTGCGTCATCCCTCTTTTTTTCTTTGTCAGTCTAGCTAATGGCTTGCCGATTTTATAGAGCTTTTCAAAGAACGAATTTTTGGTTTTGTTTATTCTCTCTATTGTTTTTTTATTCTCCATTTCATTTATTTCTGTTCTAATCTTTGCTATTTCTTTCCTCCTGCTTGCTTTGGGATTAATTTATTGTTCTTATTCCAGTTCATCCAGGTGTGCAGTTAGGTTTTTGAATTTAGCTCTTTCTTCTTTTTTAATGTAAGCATTTAGGGCCATAAATTTCCCTCTCAAGACTGACTTCACTGCATCCCATAAGTTTTGATATGTTGTGTTCTTGTTTTCTTTCATGTCAAAATATTTGTTGATTTCCCTTGCAATTTCTTTTTTGGCCCACTGATTATTTTAGAGTGTATTATTTAACTTCCACCTATTTGTGGATTTTCCATTTCTCCTCCTGTTATTGAGTTCCACCTTCCTTCCATTATGATCAGAGAAGATACGTTGCATAATTTCAATATTTTTAAATTGTGACCCATCATGTGTTCTTTCCTGGAGAATGATCCATGTGCTCTTGAGAAAAATAAATATCCTACTATTTTGGGGGTGCAATGTTCTTTATATGTCTATTCTGTCTAGTTCATTTATCACATTATTCAAGTTCTCTGTTTCCTTATTGATCTTCTGTCTAGATGTTCTATCCATTGATGAGAGTGGTGTATAGAAGTCTCCAACTATTATTGTAGACATGTCTATTTCTCCCTTCAGTTTTGCCAGTATTGGTCTCATCTATTTTGGGGAACTGTGGTTAAGTGCATAAGTATTTATGATTGTTTCTTCTTGATGGAGTGACCCTTTTATTAATTTATTATGTCCTTTGTCTCTTATAACAGCTTTCAACTTAAAGTCTATTTTGTCTGATATTAAATAACCCAAACTCTTTTTTTTATTATTTGCATGGAATATCTTTTTCCAACCTTTCACTTTCAACCTATTTGTGTCTTTGGGTCTAAAGTGAGTCTCTTGTAGACCGCATATAGTTGGATCATGCTTTTTTAAAATCCATTCTGCCAATCTGTGTCTTTTGATTAGGGAGTTTAATTCATTAACATTTGGCATTATTATTGTAAAGGCAATACTTACTTCAGCCGTTTTGTCCTTTGTTTTTTATATGTCACATCTTTTTTTGTCTCTCTTTTTCTTCATTGCAACTTCCTTTTCTGTACTGTTGATCTTTTGTTATATATCTGACTGATCCTTTTCTCATTTCTTCTTCTGTATATTTTTAAAATACCATCTTTTTGGTTTTGATTCTTTCTTCTGCCCATTCAAATCTGCTGCTTTTTGGTTACTAATTTGAAAAGATGCCTATATAACTTCAATAGCATACCTATTCTCTGAATCTTCATTTCTTTGCACTACTCCAAGCCACTCTCTCCGCTCTTTTCCTTTCAACCTGCAGAACTCCAATTAGTAATTCTTGCAAGGCAGGCCTTTTGTTGATAAACTCCCTCAGTTTCTGTTTATCTGTGAATATTTTAAACTCTCCTTCATTTTTGAAGGACAGATTTGCAGGATAAAGAATTCTTGGCTGGCAGTTTTTCTCTTTTAATACCTTAAATAGATCATACCACTGCCTTCTTGCCTCCATGGTTTCTGATGAGAAATTGGTACCCAGTCTTATTGCAGTTCCTTTGTATGTGATGAATTGCTTTCACTTACTGCTTTCAGAATTCTCACTTTATCTTTGGCATTTAACATTCTGATTAATTTGTGTATGAGTAGGTTTATTAGGATTTATTCTGTGTGGAGTATATTACACTTCTTAGACATGTGTATTTACGTCTTTCATAGGAGTTGGGAAGTTTTCAGCCATTATTGCCTAAAATATTCCTTCTGCCCCTTTTCTCTTCTCTTCTCCTTCTGAGATACCCATGATATGTATGTTTGTGTACTTCATACTGTCACTCAAATACCTGAGACCTTGCTCAATATTTTCTATTCTTTTCTCTGTCTGTTCTTCCTGACTGTATGATTTTGATTATCTTTTCTTCCAGTCTCTGATTCTTTCTTCTGCCCATTCAAATCTGCTGTTGTATGCCTCTAGTGTATTTTTTATCTCTACTATTGTGCCTTTCATCCCCATAATTTCTGTTATGTTTCTTTTTATACTTTCAAATTATTTATGCTCACACATTGTCGTCTTAAAATCCTTTATCTCTTTATGTGTATTTTCTTTCATGTCCTTGAATTGATTTAGTATATTTGTTTGAACATCTTTGATTAGTTGTTCCAAAGTCTATCGCCTCTAAATTTTTAATTGGTTTCATTGAGAAAGCCATATCTTCCTGTTTCTTAGTATGAGTTGTAATTTTTTACTGATGTCTAGGGGGCTGGTTATCTTGATAATTTAATTCTGAAGGTCACTTTCTCCCTTTTGTCTAGGGTTTTATTATTGATTGGCTTTGCATTAAGGCTCTTCTTACTTATTCTGGACCCTTAGAAAAGCCCAAGTTTAATGATCAGATTTTCTTAACTCTCCTTCTTCTGATTTTTGGGCTGGATAAGTAGTGCAATTTTTAAGATCGCACTTTTTGTGTAATTGTTCCACCTCCAGAGAAAGCATTCTTTCCTCTGTTCCTCCTTTGGGAACTTCAGTCTGTTCTATTTGCTTTTGTACAGACTTTTCTCCCAAGCTCCTATGACTTGTTTAAATTCTCTCCCTCCCTCAGTGCCCTGTTTTCCTTACACTTCAGTCCTAGGTCCTCCATCTTTCAGCATTTCAGTCTAACCCCATCCCCTTTTCTTTTTCCATGAGGCTTTTCTCCCTCCAGTTTCTTCCCTATTAAGTTATCTCAACCCAGGGAGCCAGATGGGAGTAATCCAGAAAGGTGTGTCACTCCAGAAAAGTCCATTTTGAAATTTGGGGGACCCCCAACAGTAACTGGATTGAGTGAGTGCATTTGGCTGCCACTCCTCTGCCCAGGTTTTTCTCTCCCCACCTCCCCACCCTGGGGGCCCTTTTGTATACAGCACTCCTTAGCAGCTTGTGTTCTGCCCTGGGACTCTGTGAGCTTGGGTCCTCATGCTTGGATACGTATGGGGTTCTGACTCACTGCTGTGAGTTCCTCTGTCATCTGTGCCCTGGTGGGAGGGTCCCGGGCTGCTGCCCCTGGAGAACTCAGAGGCTTTGCATGGGACTCAGTGAGGGGGAGGGGAAGAGGGTCAGCTGGTCCCAGATGGAAGTTTCCTACCTGATACTTTCCTCTGTCTTCAATTCAGCCTTTATGGAGTCTTTGCCCAGTCTCTACCATCCTCCAGAGTTCTAAGCAAGTGGGATTTGTCTTCACATTCTCTGAATCCCTGGGGAGGTTTTTTGAGGGATGTCTTACATCACCATGTTGATGATGTCACCAATGTGGAGGAGACTTTTAAGAGTTTCTTTTCCCTGATGTGTAATCTTATAGAATCTTTGCTCCATTTCCTGGGCCTGTTTGACCCTCAGATTTACTGTGGAAAGAGGGATCCTGTAGGTTCCTTTCTAGATGAGTCCAACCAGCTTTTGCCTTCCAGGATTTAGCATTTGGAGCTCAAACCATCATGTGTACAAGCTGAGGCAGTTCAGGTATCCCTGGAGCATATATGCCCCAAAGAATTCTCAATTCTTTTATGATTAATTATTCCTCTGGCATCTGTCTTTGGCGAGGGGTTAAAGGTGGTGGTGGTGGGAACGCCAGGGTCTGCGGAGGGTCTAATCTTAAAGGGCATCTGTCTCGTCTCCTGTTTTGCCTCATTTTCCAAGTAAAAGAGTAAATGAGAAAGAAAGTGAGTATATTCTGAGTAATGAGGCAAAATAGGATAAAGAGAAGGGGCTGGAGGCTTAGTCAGAGTCAAGTCTTTTTCTCTAAAGTTTCTTGTTGTTTGTCTCAACTCCTTGTTTCTTAATTTTTTTAACTTTTTTTTTTTTTGGTAAGGAGTTTTATTCAGGCTATTTTGGAATCAGTAGTTATTTCTGATGCCTCTGAATATTAAGCAAGATATGCATCCCATCGCTTTTGAGAGATGCAAGATCCCTTATTTCCCAAAGGTCCTCTGAGAAAAACTACTTTATTGAAAGCAAAGCTATCGCATTGTGACCACTACAATTCTTAATTATCCTTAATAAAATCTGACCATTTTTGCAATAATACACAAATTCCATGGTTTTTAAACATGTATCCAGTGGCGTCCCAGCTGGGAGAGCCCCATATTCCAATTTTTTTTTTGGCAAAGGAAGAACCCATGTTACTTACTTAAGATTTCAAGTCTTTAATAAGTCTGATTCCCAGCACATTTTATCTGGATTCTAACTGGACCCTTAGTCTGATCCCCAGACTTTAGCACTGCTCAAACTTGGAACACAATGCAAGTTACAGAGCTCAGTTCCAAGAGGAAACTACCTGTGCTTATTTGAAGCTGTTATGGACCCCAGGAGAGCCATGATCTTTTAATCCAATTTTGTAGGGTGGGGCCTTTTGATTGAATGTTTCTAGGGAGGTGATCCACCCAACTTTGGGTGAGACCTTTTGATTAAATTATTTCCATGGAGTTGTGAACCTGCCCATTCAGGGTGGGTCTTGATTAGTTTACTAGAGTAGTTTAAGAGAGCTCACAGAGAGGAGGAGATCAGAGAAGCTGAGAGAGACATTTTGGAGAGAGGCTAAGATATGTAATCCAGAGTTTGTCCTCCGACCCTGACCCCACAGAAGCTAAGAGCTGACACAGACCCAGATACTTGGAAATGGAGACAGAAAGACATTTGGAGATGCTAAGCTAAGAGATGGAGCCCAGAGTTTGCCCCAGAGAATCTAAATGAGAACCCATAGGTGCTTAAAGAGGAGGCCACTGGAATCAGAAGCTGAAAGCAATGCAACCCGGGAGCAAAGGACCAGCAGACACCAATGTTCTAGTTTGCTAATGCTCCCGGAATGCAAAACATCAGACATGGATTGGCTTTTATAAAAGAGGGTTTATTTGGTTACACAGTTACAGTCTTAAGGCCAT